>CBVK0100745825.1:0-10859 GCA_900067695.1 Picea abies
CTCCTTGACCTAGGGCAAGATCTACCCATTAGGACACCTCGTCAACCCTCCCATATCTAAGCTTGACAAGTCGCATAATGTCTTTGAGCACTTAATTGTTTGACAGGGTAATTTTTGATGCACATGTTTAGGTGGCTCATTTATTGACTTGATTTACTTATCATGATATTTTGACTTGAGATCTTTGGAGGGATATTTTGACTTGAGATCTTTGGAGGGCGTGCTTATTTGTCTTTACATGACCTAGTTGGTGGACAGTTTTGGAGGAACAAGCCTAGCTTGGGATTCCATAGGGATTGAAGCCCACAGGTGGATGCCAAGGGCCTGCATGTCGGATGAGAGAGATGAAACTTCAGAGGCCTAGAAGATGACTTGAGAGACATAACCTAGCCCCTGCATGTCAAACGTTTTGCCTGGGAGAGGCAAAACGTCATCTTTAGGAGCATGACGTCACCTAGGGGGGCTAGGGTTTGGTGGTGAGCTTACCACTCATTGACACATGGACGTTTTGAGGAGAATGAGGCATTGACCATGAAGAAAGTGACTTGGATGCTTGACATTTGGCTTTGGGAAGCCTAACTACACTCCTCCAGCACCAACGACTTGCTCCTAGTGTCAAAACGTCTCCTAAAGGGGTGATGTCACCTTAAGTTAGGGTTTCCTTTTGTGTAAAAGTGAATTTTAAGTGAATTGTTTAATATTATGGGTTTCCTTTTGTGTAAAAGTGAATTTTAAGTGAATTGTTTAATATTATTTGTGTAAAGGGGCAAGATTAGGGTTGTTGACCCCTAGTCTTGTGGTTTACCCTAAAATTATGTGGACAAACTATTTTGGAGACATTTTGTATAAATAGAGATCATAAGATCTCTTTTCATAACATAACTCTCCCATTGTGAGAAGTATTGGACTGAATTTTTTGCTATCTTTGGCTAGATCTCTCTCTTGTGCTCTTGTTTATGGCTATCTCTTGGATTATTGGTTGATGGAAGTGATGCGCTAGCCTTGGAAGGCTTCTTTCTAGCTATTGTGGTGGTTTGTCTTAGCTTTTTCCTTGAATTGGTAAGCTTTTTTTTTACATTGTGCTATCATTTGTTGTTCAAGTCAAGGTTATTTGCTAGAGCTAGGTGGGAAGTATAAGGGCATACACCCCCACCTTAGTCTCCATCACTTTATGATTACATGTTATTGGTTTAACAAGGGTTTTCTAAGAGAAGTATAAAGGCATACACCCTCATAGCCTAAACCCTAGCTAGAGATACTTGCCTTGGGGAGTAAGAGGATTTACACCCCAAGGAGGTAGTACCTCCAACTCTTTCTTTGCTTGACTCCATTAACCCAATTATTGAAGGCACTAGTCATTTACTTGTTGCATTGGAGAAATAAATTGCTGCCTTGGTAAACGTACAAATTTCAAGTTTTATAGTTGTCTCTTTGGGAAAGTGTTCCTTGAGCCTTTGGCTCCCTTGCCTCATTGAGGCATCCCCTTTCAACCACAACTTCTTGCTGCTGTTACAAAACTAACCTACAGCCATTAGGGCTGTAGAAAACTAACCTTCTAACGCTTAATAACTCCTAAACTAACCCTAGGATTTAGCCGTAAGTTTACCCTAACCCTCTACTGAGCCTAGTGCACCTATTGGGCTAGTTAGAGGTGGTTTCTAGTGGCTGATTTTTCTGTTGTTAAGCTTGGTTTGCTACAACCATAAGGCTGATAAATTCACTGCAACAACCTTTTGTTTCAGCGTTGCTTTTTGTGCTAAAGTTATTGCTTAATTATTGGTGAGTTGAGCTAACTTTCACTAGCTTGCCTCTTGTCTATTTTATCATATGCTTAGCACTTTATATTGCAGCCTTTGCTATCTTTATTGAGTTGATATATATCACTTATCTTTGCTGCAATTATGGACAGCAAGCTTAACTTGCTTGGCCAACTAACATATTACATTATATGCTTTGGTTTTCCTTGTGTCTCGGGCAAGTATTCACACTTGGCGGGTCATTCAACTCATTTGGAAACCCTTGAACCTTCCCAAGACTCTTTCCCAAGCTTTTCCTACCATATAGAATTGACCTCTAGAGACATCCATTCATACTTATTATTTTCCATCTCATTTCTCCCTAGGGTCATCGGGATTCCCCCCTTGAGGCTTTTTTGCCCAACCTACAACTTGTGCGATAACATTTTTGGCACCGTTGTCGAGGAGGATTTTGAATCCTTTTCTGAACCCTAACGACACTTTGGCAAGCTATCCCAAAGCATTTATCCCTTAGCATGCCTGGCGACTCCACCCAAGGGACGTTCCCTTTCCACCTTTCTTGATGAGCTCCTCTTGAAGCTCTTCTCGCGACTCCACCCCCAGAACCTTGCCTCTTCCAAACATTTTCCCCTTGGGAGGTTCAAGCCTTCTAAGGTTTACCAAAGAAGGCCTCCTCTTAAGTACCCCGTTGTCAAAACTCTCTTCCACAGTACCCTTCCTCTTGTCCTAATGGCTCACCCTTGGGCAAAGGACCTCTACAAACCCCTTAACATGTCCAATATCCAGGGATACCTTAATACAATGCCAAACGAGTCTAACAAGTGGTTGCCAAAGTTCCTAGTAAACAATGTAATAACTGTCGAGGACCATCTTTATGTCGTGGGTCGGGATATGGACAATGCAAGTATTGAGCATGGAGACGTGGCCATGAAGTTATTCGGTTCATCATTGACTGAAGCTCTTGATTGGTTCAGAGGCCTCCCTAATGATCATCTCACGTCCTATGAAGCTTTTGCCAACTTATTTAAGAGCAGATGGTCAACAAAGTAAGACGGTGGCACACTTGGAGCTCAGTTCAATCGGATAAAGAAAAAGGAGAATGAGACAGTGAAGGAATTCAACACCAGATTTGACAAGTTGTACAATCAGATTCCAACATAATTATGTCCTACAACATCATCAGTTCGTCTCCTTTACAAGAACGCTTTTGAAGGACAATTTTGCTTCATTTTGAAAGACAAGAAGCCCACACCGTTGGCACATGCCAAAGAGTATAGTGTTGACATTGAAGAGAACCTCCTTGACTCAAGGGTAGAACCTTTTCAGTACCCTCGTGCCAAGGCGGAAGCAAAGACTATGGTTTCCAACAACAATGCTCCTGATCCGATTGCCCTCCTGACTCAGAAGATAGATCAGATGGATACTCAGTTTGCTCAGGTGCAGAATTAGATTATGGGTCGTGTGACTATTGTAGAGAGAAATCAATCTGCTCCCAAACCTCAGTTTTCTAGACAACAGAGAGATGCCATAGGTTGGAAACCAAGGCCTCAACAAGAGGCAAAGGCCCCAGATACTTTGAAACCAGTTGGGACGATTGACATAGAAGCTTGGTGCCTTCCATGCCAAGAACCTGACAGATAAGATGAATGCCCCCGACGAGATGAAGATTCTCCCGACGATATGAATTTCATGGATATGATCTACGTGTTCCAAGAGGAATAAGTAACTCAAGAACAGATCAATGAAGCCCGAAGACTAGGAGAAAGAGAGGGGAGACTCCGGGCCTTGAATCAGTTGACAAATGATCAGAAGAAGGAATTAAGGAGGGAATATTTGACCTACATTAGAAGGAACAAAGTTGCAGCCCCTTCATCACAACCTGACACTCCTCTTCCATCAACAGAGAAGGTGGCACGACCACCTCCACCTCTGGTACATGAGTTGCTTCCTAAGCCAACTCCTGTAGACGAGATTCAGTTGAATATAGATGTTGCAAGCATGTTTGGTAAACTGAATATGACGGTCCTAGTAACGGAGATGTCTAAGATCCCTTATGTGAAAAGGGAAATTTTGAAAGTATTACAGGTGCCAACCGAGAAGGAAGATCCTCCTATCATTTTGAACACTATGTATCTCGATCGGCCAAGAGACATGAATCCTCCCTTCTACCTTTCACTAGGCATGAATGGCCTCCACTTGAACAACTGCATGCTTGATTATGGGGACTCAACAAATGTCATATCATTGAAAGTGATGGAGCAACTCGGTCTGAAGACAACCCGACCCTATGGTAATGTATGCGGTATTGATTCTATAAGGGTCAAGGTCTTTGTGGTGTGTGAGGACGTTGAGGTCTTTCTGATTGATTTTCCACATATCAGCCTCCTCATGGACATATTAGTGATCGATGTTCTAGATGCTTGGGGGATGTTCTTGTCGAGGACCTAGTCCTCTGCCCTTGGAGGTTTTCTTAGCATGGGCCTTACACATGCATACATTCCCATGGGTGATGGCACATATGAAATCTTACATAGCCAGGAAAAGAATGATAAACATGTGATGGATCCAAGTGGCCCTAATTATGTTAGTGAACACAATTATGATGTGCCCCCACAGATTATTGAGTATGATCCATCTGAGCTACCCTTCTTACAGGAAGACTCCATAGAGATGTTTCTCCCATGGATAGATGAATACAAAGGGAAACTTGCAAAATACCATGGGAACGAGCCAGGGTCTATCCATATTTTGAAGAAAGAAGGTGAAAAACATGAAGGAATTATCAAGGAGATGGTCTGCACAAAGCCTCCTTCATATCCGTGCGTTGAGAATACACCTTGCATCAATTTCAATGAAGGAAGTCTTGCGCTCATGTGGGACAAGAGAAAGGGCAAGCCCATGTATGACTAGCGAGATGACAACTCATGGCTTGGCCCTTACATCGTTAAGAAGAAGTCTGATAAAGAAAAGTACTATCTGACAACCTTAGATAGGAGAAAGATGCCATTACCAGTGGATGAATCTCTTCTCCAACCTTATGTTCAGGGCACATGACTTCTTTAGGGCCCATGCCCTAGGTAAGTAGGCAGGTCATCTTGCTTTCCTTGCATTTTGCATCTTGATTGTTCATATTAGTTTAGATGCATCTCATCTTTCATTTTCCTCTACTTGCATATCTATTTCATGCTTAGTTTAGAAATTTTTGAAAAAATGTCAAAATTTTTCTTTCTAGATTAGCTTTCATTTTGGATTTTATATATATGGATAAAGGGTGACAGCACCACTCTAGATGCTCTGATGTCTTTGTCTGAGTTTTGGCAGGCACAGGTCTATCGGGAGATGCCGTGGTTTTCATGCACTCTACGACGAGCACATGTCCCCAAGTAGGAGCCAGATGTTATCCCCATTTTGTGGGATAGCTAAGGAGATTATGTCTCGAGGCCCTCAGGTTGCAGATATGGAGTGTCGAGAGACTATATGACCAACAATATCCATTTGCTCAGATGGAGACCCTTCTCACTACCACAAAGGTCATAGATTTTCAGATGACATCCACCACATCATCTGGCTTTCGAGAGGTAATGGGCCTTGCTCCATGAGGTACAAGTCAGGTATTATGGTGAGTGTCATTTCAATATTTGAGGCATTTGAATATGTTGCATCTTAGATTGCTTTATATTTCATGACATATGCTTGGACATTATGCCTTTTTCCCTGTTTCACCTTGGTGGTTGACATTGTGCTCTAGTAAGTAGTCTTCCTTCGGAAAAGGTTTGTCACTAGGAACTCGCTTGAAGAACCATCATACCGTTCCTGACCATACTTACCACTTTTCATCACTTGAAAGCCCCCATCTCCTCATCTCTTGGGATTTTAGGGTGTATTGACCCATGAAGGGGTTGTCCCTCATTCTATGGGAGGAAAGGGCTGAAGGCCCAGAGGGATTGTTGTTGTGTAAAATATAAAAGCCTATATATAAACCTTCTAGATGCTTCACCTAGGGATCCCCCAAGAAAGCAATGAAACGCTTATCTAAAAGAAAAGGGGGACCCACAAGAATAATTATTATGAATGCTTAAAAGGTTAGTTGGAGGATAGGAGGTCTCATCAAGAGTCGGCCTATCATGATCATGGATATCTAGTGGTATGACATGACCATCATCTGGTCACCAAGCCAGGGTAATGACTCTCAGTTGCATGGTTGAGAGAAAGGGGGTCTCATCATGAGCTAGCCTTCTCATTTCCGCTAGGTATTTGTGAGTGACAGTGTCATTATCTGGACACCACGCCAGGACAATGGCCTTCAACTTGTCCTTAAATTATGAAAGAAACAAAGAATGGCAAAACGATGGGCTTGGAAAAATTGCATTGCAAACGAAGGTGCCACACACCGTCTACAAAGACACCCATGAATGAGACACTACAACCGCTTGTATGTCATGAACCCCACTTGTATGTCATGAACCCCATGCCCATTGAGTCTTGATCCTTAACCACTTCATCCACTTTACATGGCTTAGAGAGGGATCTCTTGGAAACACTCCTTGACCTAGGGCAAGATCCACCCAATAGGACACCTCGTCAACCCTCCCATATCCAAGCTTGGCAAGTCGCATAATGTCTTTGAGCACTTAATTGTTTGACAGGGTAATCTTTTATGCACATGCTTAGGTGGCTCATTTATTGACTTGATTTACTTATCATGATATTTTGACTTGAGATCATTGGAGGGCGTGGTTATTTGTCTTTACAGGACCTAGTTGGTGGACAGTTTTGGAGGAACAAGCCTAGCTTGGGCTTCCATGGGGCTTGAAATCCATAGGTGGATGCCAAGGGCCCGCATGCCGGATGAGAGAGATGAAACTTCAGAGGCCTAGAAGATGACTTGAGAGACATAACCTAGCCCCTGCATGCCATACCTTTTTCCTAGGAAAGGCAAAACATCATCATTAGGAGCATGACGTCACCTAGGGGGGCTAGGGTTTGGTGGTGAACTTACCACTCATTGACACATGGACGTTTTGAGGAGAATGAGGCTTTGACCATGAAGTGACTTGGATGCTTGACATGTGGCTTTGGGAAGCCTAACTACACTCTTCCAACACCAACAACTTGCTCCTAGTGTCAAAATGTCCCCTAAAGGGGTGACGCCACCTTAAGTTGGGGTTTCCTTTTGTGTAAAAGTGAATTTTAAGTGAATTGTTTAATATTATTTGTGTAAAGGGGCAAGATTAGGGTTGTTGACCCCTAGTCTTGTGATTTACCCTAAAATTATGTGTACAAACTATTTTGGAGACATTTTGTATAAATAGAGATCATAAGATCTCATTTCATAACATAACTCTCCCATTGTGAGAAGTATTGGACTGAAATTTTCACTATCTTTGGCTAGTTCTCTCTCTTGTGCTCTTGTTTATGGCTATCTCTTGGATTATTGGTTGATGGAAGTGATGTGCTAGCATTGGAAGGCTTCTTTCTAGCTATTGTGGTGGTTTGTCTTAGCTTTTTCCTTGAATTGGTAAGCTTTTTTTTTACATTGTGCTATCATTTATTGTTCAAGTCAAGGTTATTTGCTAGAGCTAGGTGGGACGTATAAGACCATACACCCCCACCTTAGTCTCCATCCCTTTATGCTTACATGTTATTGGTTTAACAAGGGTTTGCTAAGAGAAGTATAAGGGCATACACCTTCTTAGCCTAAACCCTAGCTATAGATACTTGCTTTGGGAAGTAAGGGGATTTACACCCCCAAGGAGGTAGTACCTCTAACACTTTCTTTGCTTGACTCCATTAACCCGATTATTGAAGTCCCTAGTCATTTACTTGTTGCATTGGAGAAATAAATTGCTGTCTTGGTAAACGTACAAATTTCAAGTTTTAAAGTTGTCTCTTTGGGAAAGTGTTCCTTGAGCCTTTGGCTCCCATGCCTCATTGAGGCATCCCCTTCAACCCTAACTTCTTGCTACTGTTACAAAACTAACCTACAACCATTAGGGTTGCAAAAAACTAACCTTCTAACCTAAGTTGCAGGAAACACCTTGCGAGCCCCCGTACCGGTACCGAAAACTCGGCAAAACGCCGAAACAGGTACGAAACCCTGCTGAAACGTCGTCGGACGTACCGTACAACGTTTCGTGAGTACAAAACGCTGTACGGTATGGTCGACGACATTTCAGCCCGTACGATCGACATTTCGACTGGTTTTCTCCTTTTTGCGGGCCAATACAACTGTCAAAGAACGCTACGAGCCCCCTTTTAATCACCTAACTAGCTATAAATTGAATTTTTAAGGAAATTTATGCATTCATATTGGATTTTTATTCCTTTTTTTTTTAATTATGAATTTGGAAACATCTAGAAACAATCAGAAACCCTAACAAACCAATATTTCCTATATGAAAGCACTTGGTTCACTGATTCCTCACACATTCTTGAGCAAGAGGAGGTTCCTAGAGCAACAACAAGCATTTTGGTTGTGGTTTGGAGCATTGGGAGCAAGCTTTGGTGCATTTCAAGAAAGAGGAAGTTTGTGGGCAGCAAGGAGGGTGTGGGAATTTTTGAATTTGGTGAGCATTCATGGCAGATTTCCATTGATTTTTTTTAATGTTTTTTGTGTTTTTGCAGCATGCATTCCTTCCCTAACAGTGGGCAGATTTTTTTACTGTTTTTGCAACGTTCCTGGGTTCTCAAAGTGCTGTTTCCTCTGCCCCTATAGCACCTCAACTAAGCATGCAACAATAATACTATCCTTAGTGGAGGCATGTTACCAAGATCAAGCAAATGGGTGGCGATGGGGGTTCATGGGAATGGAGGTGCAATTTATGTAAGAATGAAAAGGCCTTCAAGGGCTCTTACACAAGAGTCAAGGCTCACATTTTGCATGAACGAGTTCAGGGTGTTGAAGGTTGTTCATTTACCAGAAATCCGAAGGTGAGGGCTACATTCAAGAGTGAGCATGATGATGCTCAAAAGTTGAAGGAGCATAGAGCCAAAATTGGTATGGGTGGCAGTAGCAAGCATACTCCTAGCTTGGGTGCTAGCAATGTGCCAAGGATTGTTCATGAAGCAAGGAAGAGGAGGGTGACCTTGATAGAAGAATAGATATCCAAGCCTGCAACTGCAAGTAAAGATAGCAGATTGTTGAAAATTCTCAACAATCAAGGGAGAGAAGAAGCCGAGTCTAAAGTGGCAAGGGCCATATTTGCTTGTGGAATCCCATTTAATGTGGTTCGGTCCCCCTATTGGCAGGATTTGGTGAGGGCAATTAACACAGCCCCTCAAGGTTTCAAGGGGTCAAACTACGAAAAACTTAGAGCAATTTTGCTCAGGAAAGAGAGGCTACTACTTGATGATGTTCTAAAACCAATTCGTAGCTCGTGGGGCAGCACCAGAGTTTCCATTATCTCAGATGGGTGGACTGATACAAGGCAGAGGCCATTGATCAATGCCATTGCATCGTCACCAAAAGGAGCAATGTTCCTTAAAACAGAAGATTGTTAAGGTGAGGTGAAAGATAGTAACTTCATTGTTGATATTTTAGTTGCTGCTATTGAACAAGTAGGGTCAACAAATGTGGTGCAAGTTATGACAGATAATGCAGCTGTTTGCAAAGATGCAGGATTGATTGTTGAGAGTAGATACAATCATATCTTTTGGACTCCTTGCATCGTCCATAATCTTAATCTGGTTTTAGAAGAGATTGAGTCAAAAAATGAATGGATTAAGGTCACAGGGCAAGCTACGGAGATATTAAAATTCATCACCAACCACCACCAATCTCAAGCAATATATCGAGAACATTCCAAATTGGAGTTGCTTAAAGTTGCTGAGACAAGATATGCCTCCAACTTCATGCTACATCACGTTGAGGAGGTTGAAACTGCATTAATGAGTATGGTGGTGGGTGCCACTTGGGCTGAGTGGAGACAGGTAGATTCAGAGAGGGGAAGTATGGTGTGAAGGGTGTTGATTGATGAAGATTGGTGGAGCAAGATAGAATTCTTGCTCAAGTTCACATTACTAGCATTTGAGCTTCTCCGAGATGCAGACACATACAAACCTTTCTTAGGAGAGATTTATGATGGCATGGATACGATGGCTGAGAAAACCGTGGAAATTATTACACAGGAGGCTCCAACTCTTCTTTTTGTTGATGCTGATTTTGCTGAGCATGTGAGATCCATCATGGTTACGAGGTGGAATGGATTTAACACTCCATTGCACACTTTGGCACATGCTCTAAATCCTAGATTTTATGACGAAGATTTCATTGCTCAAAGCAATGGGAAGAGGAAGGCCCCACATAAGGACAATGAGGTGGCTAGTGGAGTGAAAAAGGCCTTCCAGAGGTTGTTTCCAAGTTCTCAACAAACAGTGGTGAGGGAAGAATTTGCTTGTTTTGTTGCTGGATTAGAGGATTTTGCAGACATATCATCTTTGGAGGAGAGGAGGACAATGGACCCAGTGAAATGGTGGACTTATCATGGGGAAAATGGTGTATATTTGCAAAGCCTTGCCACTCGTATTCTATCACAAGTGGCAACCTCTTCATTGACAGAAAGGAATTGGAGCACCTATGGCTTCATTCATTCCGTGAAGCGCAACAGGTTGGTATCCTAGAAGGTTGAAGATCTTGTATACGTGCATTCAAACTTCCGCCTGGTGTCTCGTAGGGGTGAAAAATATGCAACTGGGCCTCATAAAGAGTGGGATGTGGATGCAGAATGCTCAGACTTGGAGCTCTCTCTTGGTTCTCTTGATATTGGTGATGATGCAACAACAACTGCAAGTGGAATTGCCTCTTCTACCCATCCACACTCTAGTTCTGCTGAACATGCATCTTGTTCTATTTTTAATAATGAGGATGATGATGAGTATGACATGTATTAGGAATCTATGTAATTGCAGTTGTCTTTAGCTCATGTTTTATTTCATTTTCAACACATAAAGCCTCATTTATAAAAGGCTGATTTTGGATGTATAGCCTCATCTATAAAGGCTAATTTTGGATTTTGTTGCTTGCCTCATGTAAGCAATGATATTGATCATCTATGGGAGTTAATATAGATATGGTTTTCATTCTAAAATGTCATTTATTTGTCA
>CBVK0100745826.1:0-10858 GCA_900067695.1 Picea abies
CCCTCCTTAGGAAGAAATGGTATCCATTGCTTTGAGTGCCCGGGGGAGAGGGAAAAGATTTTGCTGAATCTGCAACTTGATGAGTTGCTTGCCTTGTTAGAGAAGTTGTGTTGCTTAGCTTTTTGAAGGTTTTCATGAACTTGTGGCTGGAAGGGTTGGAACTTTTTAACCAATCTGGATACATGAGATGTTTTTGTGCAGAAGGAATCTTTGTTCTTTGTTGTAGTCTTGTCGACCTGCTTCTATTGGATAGAAGGTGCTTGGGCCAAGGCTGTAGTGGTTGCAGTATCCTTATGTTCACCTTTTGAAGAGATTGTGAAGAAGCTAAATTTTGTAGTATGAGATACTACCTTGCGGCACTGTTTAGGTGGGACAATAGTTGAAACCACCTCTGGTATACTGTAGAGATGACCCACTAGAGTAACAATGACACTACGGGGTCGAGACTCATAGATATCATGGCGCTTCCACATATATGGCTGGCCCAAGAGAACATCGCAGACATCCAGTGGGGCAACATCACATAATACCTCATCCTTGAAGGGATGGATTCCATATGAAAATCGACACTACTGGTTGACATGAAGATCTCATCTCTGGTCATGCCACTCGATGTTGTATGGCTATGGGTGTGGTGTTTTCAACAATCCCAATTGTTTGACGACCTCTTATGAGATGAGGTTCTTTTCGATCCCACTATCAAAAATAAAATGTCGTGGGGTCACCTTCAACCACATATGTGAATGAAAAAGGTGCTCCCCCTCTTTAGGATTGGTTGGTTCTTCTGATTGAATTGTTGTGGTCGCGACAATAGAAGTGGGGTCTAGTTCGATGATGTGTCTTCTGTAAGTATTTTCCAAATCATATTTGGAATAAGGGTTCGGATCCTTGTCTTTGATTTCGTCCACCAATGACTGTTTTGAGTGACATTCATCAGTGTTATGCCAAGGGATTTTGTGGAAATCACACCATTTTCAGGTGTCCTTCTTCATCTTCCCATGACCCTTCTTTTCATGTGGCTTGGAATGGTTTCCGGGAGACACTTTGTTAGGGTCATATTTATCATACTTTGGTTGTTGCAGATTTGTAGAACCAAACTCTCGTTTGTTTTGGTGCTTAAATTTCAGCTCGATTTTAACATCATATCGATAATCAACACCGAGTGATGAGATGTCTAGAAAATCCATTTCAATTTGGATGTATCTGTGTAGAGCCCCACGGTATTTCAGAACCAAATGGTGTTCGAAGTCTTTGATGCCCAGCTTGGTTCGCAAGGTATGGAAGGTATTGGTGAACTCTGGAACTACTTGGCTCCTCTCTTGCCGCAATGTGGTCCATCTCATATACTGGTCCTCATAGTTTCCAACATGGTAATATTGTTCCTTTACCATGTCCACAAAAAAATCCTAAGTGGGATCGACCCTATATATTCTAGAATCTTCTGTGGAACTTTTCTCCCAATAAGTTTCCCACCAATGTTTGACATGGGGGAGAGATTTAAGGAGTGTGAAGGTGATATTTTCCTTGTCGGAAAAATGGTGAACAGAGAAATAACCTTCTAGCATATTTAGCCATTTGTCTAGGGCATCCGCTTCTATTTTACCATGGAATACGGGAATATCAAAATTAACATGTACCTTGAAAGGAGAGGTCATTCCAAAGTGGTTGTTTGATGAAGATGTGCAAGTTTCTATCGGCATACGTTGAAGGATGTGTGAAAAATTTTCCATCATTTCATCCCTCTGTCGCATGAGAGCTTGCTTAAGCAACAAATTGATAGAATCATCTACTCCGACATTTTTCTTTTCTTCCACCGTGGAGGGTTTCTTAGGAGTGTGAGAGCGATTGTCTTCAAGAGATACAATCTCTAGACCAAACTTGTTATGCTCAGACCTTGTCGGGGACATGCAGTGAAAAAAATGATCAAGAGAAGCATGCTCTGATACCATTGATAAAGATTATTTTCAGCACGAAATGAGTGCAGAGATATAATAAATAAATGTACATAGATAACTCGGATATCCAATATTATAAAAGAAATGTATCAGAGATGCAACCATAAACACAGATATACAGTAATACACAATATTCTATTAATGAGCAAAAATGTATAAAGACTGTAAAGTATAGAGTGAAAGACTTGCTATAATGGTGGCATCTTATCTCTAAGAAGAGATGTGACAGCTACTCGCATTTGTGAGAAGATGATTTTGCAATGAGTCACCAAAGGATTTTTTATCATAAATAAAATCCAAAACCCTAACCCCGGAAGATGAAAAGCCAACAATTTTGTGGACCCCATTTTCGGTAGTTTTGTGTATCAACTTCCCAGGGGCGCAACTTTGGCATACAATCTTTGTTTGGGGCGCATGATAGATTATTGGAAATTTATCATCGAGGAGATTCATTTTGGGGAATAAATCAAAGCCTTATTATATCATTGAGAATATCGATCCCGAAAAAACTTCATTTATGCCCTCAAAATGACCCTAGAAGTTAAAAACTGCTAAAAATAGTAAATTGCCAAAATTGCCAGAAAACTGTTTTGAGCGAGTTGGAAAAGGTGGGTGGCCACCAATATCCACCTAGATCAGCATGAGAACCTCAACATATCTTGTATGACATGTTCCTGTAAAATATCAACAAAGTATATTAGTAATCCCTAGGGTGGTGATATCACCCCTCGTCCATATATGATAAAATAAACAAGTAAAAGCATCTATATTCTGGCATATGATCATGAGCATACATATATACATAACGAGACAAAATAATATGAAAATGAAACTACAACTATACTAATATGAAATGCAATGGTATGTATAATGGATGAAAATGCCTACCTACCTCTACTTACATGTTGGTTGAATGATAGGTGTAGTCAAATAACCAATGAAACCATCCTAGAAATATCTCATAATACCTGCCTTTGTGCTTCATCATAAACCAAAACAACGACAAGTTAAGCACAAAAATAACATAAGGTAGATCATGTATCATATCATTGGAAATCGTAAAGTATAGCTCATGGAGGCGGGAGGGAGGGATACAATTATGCCAAGTTACACTTCTAGGAAAGTGCTCAATCCATCTCAGAGAGGGATCATGAAAAATCAAAGGCTCAAAAGACTGACTCAAAGAGTCTGAACATTGGCTACCTTAGACGTTATCACATCCTAAGGTCTGGGAAGGGGCTAGAAATAACCTAGAGGATGATTGATTTTTTTTAAGGGAAAGTTGAAAGACTGAGATAACAAACTTCTTCTTAAGGTATTCAACCTATCCTTGAATTCTAAAAGAAGGATTTTCCCTAGAGAAAACTTGGGACAAGGGACATGTTTCCCAATTGCATCCTTAGTGAAATAACAAGGTAAATTAATTGAAGGGAGTTGGAAAATCTTGTCACAGGTATCCTGCTTTAGGAAAGAAACGCCCTTACCCTTATCAAGATATGAGCACAACAGTGGTTAATAATTTTCTTCATAGAATAAATCCAAGTTCTCAAAGGAACACTCATCAAAATCCTCAAGGTATGACCGGAAATCATCATGAGAACATAGCACCAGGTCATCCTTGGGTGTTTGGAAAATGTTTGTAACTATATCATCTCCTTGTTGCCAAATGTCAGAATTAGTAGTAACCTGATATGATAGCTATAAATGGAACATTTGGAAATGGTCCTCAATGTCGTAAATAGGGTCCCCATCATAGCCAATCACATCCCATTTATGCTTCCCGACATGTATGAACTCATCAATATTATCAACCATGTCATTACCTTTATCATAACACTAAGGGTTTAAAACACCCAAGGGATCCTCTAACACTTCCTCACTTTCCAAATCACAAAATAAAGCATCTTCAAAATCTTGGAAAGGGAAAAAACTTACTGTATTCATTTCTTCTTGTGCAGGAGCATCGAAGATTTGGATAATTTCATCAAATTGAAGAGTAAGGATCAATGACTGATCCTCATGACTTTCCCCTACATCTTCAACTTCATAATATAGAGGGTCTAGCTCGTCCAAGGATTCCTTTCCTCCTTCACCTTTTGAATCATAGAACAAGGTATCATCAAAAACCTGAAAAGGAAAGTGACTAACCTCATCCTCTTCTTATTGTGCATAAGGAATAGTATTTCAAATGGCTTCATCATAGGGAGGAGCACACATTAATACTTCATAATCATGTTTGATATCTTGAGTCTCTCACTCTTCAAACAGGTCCTCATTATCCTTGCTAGAAGCATGAGTAAATTCTTGTTCTTCCCCATGGGATTGGTAACCTTCATAAATATCCCTCTCCTCAAACTCTTGTTGATCAATGCATTGATCCAACCCTTTCAGAAATGCTTCAATATATGTATCAAGGAAAGGTATTCTCTTAAGAATATATGGGGTATCTTTGGGCTCACCAATCTTGACTTCTGGAACAAAGGATTTTTCTTCCTTGGATGAGGAGATGTTAGCTTTGACTTCTATGGCCATGTCATAAGCTTCTTGGATTTACCTTGGGCCCTTTTTATCAAGCACGAATCCTGATTGTCCTGATAATTCCTTGGTATAGAGGAAAATGAGGATCTGGGGTCCAGGACGATAGGTTCTAGGGAGATTTTGTGACATCTTCTGGAATCTAGTGTGGAAATCCCTAATGGTATCATTCTCATTCTTCTTTATGTAATTAAGTTTGTTTAACAACACCATAGGATCCTATTTGATATTACATCTCTTGAGGAATACCTCTTCTAATTGATCCATGGATGTAATACTAGCATTAGGGAGGCCATCATACGACTCTCCTATCATTATCATGAAGAATGGCAGAGAAAATCTTCATAGCCATATCCTCAGCATCATCACTAATAGGATGGAGTTGAAAGAAGGCCCAAAAGTCACTCATATGGTCCTCAACATTCTCTTCCTCACTACTAGTGAAATTAGGGAGAAATTTTACATACTTCAGAGGCATTTCTTGAGGGTAACCCGAGATTTCACTCATATCTAAGGGTTTAAAATTTCCTAGGTCCCATTGAGAATCCATGGTTGGCCTCGTCATCAATGGAGTCACCAGATAATCCTTATAGGGATTATCAAAAGGAAAATAGGGAAAGACCCTCAGTGGAGTAACCAGGTAAGCTTTGAAAAATGAAAGGACTGGAGAAAAAGGCTTACCAAAAATTTTTCATTCGAGGAAAAATGACTGGATGTTCCCTGGAAACGGCACCAAAAATGTTATCGTGCAATATATACATGATCAAATCATAAAGGCAAGTAGGATGAGATTGACCTAACATGAAGGTAACCCTATCATTGTCACCCTAATAGGGTACCTCTTTTTCTTTAGGAGGAGGAAAACCTCACTCCACCGGAGATGTCCCAGGACCTAGTTGGTTAATGAAGGGAAAAATGATACGGTGAAAACCCACCCCTCTCTCTAGGTCACTCAACAGAAGAAGTCACTTGGGTAAAGTTTAAAGGGACAAGGGAAAATAAAAGTGGGTTTGTACCTAACCTTTACCAATGAAACATCAAACGTTAGTAGCAACAGTTATAATCAATGACTTCTTAAACAAATTATGTGCTGCCAGAACAAGTTACTATACAATGAAGGTGATATTACACTAGCAACAATGTATCTTGAAAGTTGCAATTTATGATGACAAGGAAGACATATAAGAGTCTTGCAAACTTGATAATGGTTTATCACTCACAATTTTCAAGATAAATACAAGTCAATAAATGACTAAAAAGGGGCTACCAAAGTGTTTATAACAGAAACAATTCAATAGCTATAACAACAGAAAACCACTTCAGAAAAAAAGTACTTTTCTAAGGCAATAACACACACCTTTAGCACTTAATGATAGTAATTTTCCTAGCACAAGTTTCTGGGTAGTTTTGTAGTTAGAATGGGATGATAAGGGTTGCAAAATGTTTTTGTAGCAACAGTTTTAACAGCAACAAAGTAATTTGTAACAAATTCATAAATGCACCTTTAGAATAGTAGCTAGGATAGTTTAAAGCTTCAAAGTGATAGTTCTTTAGCTTGTGCAATTTTTGGGTCGGTTTACCTAGTTAATGTGCTTGATAAAGCTGCTAAGAAGAGGTTGTAACAGTGATGTTAGCAACAATTTACTTAGTAGTTAGTAATCTATGTTAGGTCAATAAGTTAGCATAGTATGAAGTGAAATTGTTTGAGTTGAGTCTTGTCAAGAGGTAAGAGGAGAGGACCAGTGCCTTCAAGGGTAATGGAATCAAGGAGGGAGGCTTCTTATAATGTTGCAAATTAATGATGATGCACAAAAGTATAAGAGGGAAAAAATCTAGGAAAAGTAGTAACTTAAGTCCTCCTAGAATTTGACCTAAAGAGACAAAATGCTAGGGTGTATGGAATTTTAGGCCCTAGCGCCTTGTTCTCCTTAGCCTTTTTATGGAGTAAAAATTATGCAACAATAACCAAGTACAAAACCCTTAGAGTGCTAGCAATTTAGGGCTCTAGGGTTTCACTAGTTACTAGATCAATTTAGTGAAAAGCTTGGCAAATAGAAAGTAAGAAAGTAGCAACTTAAGTTTCTTATTTCAAGCATTAAACACACCATGCAATTTAATAATCTTGTATGAGAAAAAAAAACCATACAATAAACCATTCAATAGATGACAACATGCAGATTTCACTTACTTGCACCAAGAATAATCATGAGAATACCATGCAAGATCACCATAAAACTTCCACAATTGATCCAAGTTGCAAAAATCAGCCTTAAACAAGAGTGGTGCCTCACAATTTCAGCCAATAACTCTAATAGGGTGAAAATTTCATACCTCTTGTCTCCAATGACAAATTGTGATGTAAAAATGAGAGTACTTTATGTTTATTTATGAAAAATTTTGACCTTTAATTTACTTTTAGGTAAAAAACAAGGTTGACCTGACCAGTTTACAACAAAAATTCAATTTTGACATAACTAAAATAAATTTGCATCTAGAAACACCTCCAAGGGTGACGCCATGCCCCTCTAGGGTGACGTTGATCCCCATATGTGGAAATTTGAGCTAGAAAAGTGGGGTGCTTGGCCTCTAGAGGCCCAAAATGATGCCCACACATGCCACCAGGCTCACAAATGCCTCCAAAAATGAAATCCTATCTCTGGATGACGTCTAGGGTTATCATGGTGACGTCCAGGGCCCTCAAGGGCTAATGTACATGTGGGAAGAGAAAGTTCCCCTAGCTCTAGGTCTGCCAGGGTGCCTCCAAAGGAAACATCCTTCTTTTTCCTAGTGCAAATATTCAATCTCTTCTTACCCCTAGCCGGGGTTTCAACATCCATTTGTGGGTTTTAAGACTCCATGAAGGTATGAGCTAATCATTCCCTCATGTGTATGTGTCCATCGGTAAAAGTCCTGTAGAAACAACAAGTATGCCCTCTAGGGGTCATAAGTCACAGGGATCATGTAACACACCAGGTTTTGAACCCCCATTTTAAATAATGTATTGTTACAATGCTGAGAGGCCAGAGTGCCCTAACAATTATTAAAGGGCTAGTAAGCCCAAGAAATGTAATGTTTTGATCATTATTAATAATAAACACATCGTTGGCTGCTAGACGAAAAAGGACTAGAGTTATAGGGGGCTATGATTCCACAAGAGAGGGGGCTTGAGGGGCTAAATGTTTATTCCTATGTTAATTACCCTTTTTTCCTAAGGGAGGGGATCGATTACGTGAGCTTCTTAGGGAAGGCCAAGAGGTTCTTGATTTCCCCACGAAAATACTTAAACCCATCCTTAGTCTGATTGTGGGTTTTGTTGTTGGTCGTTGGTCGTTGGTCATTGGTCGTTGGCTCATCCGCTCCATCACCTCTGCATTATCCCATTATTTCCCTCATGCACTTCCATGCACTCACTTACCTGTCCATCGATTCATCCTCATCCACGTCTTGGCTTGGGGAAAGGGAACCAAACTCATGGAGAATTAGCTAGGGGATAGTTGGCTATAATGGTCGTTGGTGCAATCCAGCCATGACCTATGGCCTGCATGTCTGAGATGCATTGTCCTGTGCCCTGTTTTGCTCACAACTGTGAGTCGTAAGAGTTCCAACATTGATATTCTGGACCAGTTGTACTACATGCCTTAGTAAAAAGGAGAAGGACTACCTGAGGGAATGTGTGGTAGAAAAGGGTGGAGGTCCATTCTCTTGGGGTGGCATAGGCTGGGGAGAAGAGAGATGGGTACTTGGATTGTTGTGGGTGTTGGGAAACTTGTGAGAGATTGAGAGCTGACTGGTTTGGGAACCCAAGTACACTCTGGAATCATCCTTGTGGATTCATAGCCTTGGATCGGGGGTGACACTGTTGTTGATATTTGGAGCAGTGGTGTCTATGGTTGGGTGGAACGTCCTTGGTCTGCAGCTAGTTGGTGTCACCCTTTTTATAAAGATAAGTGCTCTCTGTTGTGATATTATTATCTGTGTATGAATGTATTCCACTATGCATTTTAATTATCATTTAACTAAATCTTAGATTGTGCATGCTTGTTGGATATTGTTGTTCATGTTGTTAAATCTTGTATATTATGCGTGCTTATTAATTAAACAAGGTATTGGTAAGAGTACAAAGTCCAAGTGTGGGCTTGAAGGTAGCATGCCCCAGCCTGTGGGTGGCTAGGGATGTTACAGTTTGGTATCAAATCTTCTGCTTGAAACATTGGGCCGGTATGGGCTGGGTTTATTGGTCGGAGTCTCATGGTTGAGATCAAACTCTAACCGTGAAGTTGAAAATCTCAGGAGGAATGGCGTTGCAAAATCTATGTAGGAGATAGAATGTCAGAGATCCGTTGTAAGGGGTTTGAAGGATCATGACCATCCCCTTTGAATTCTGGAGCGATCGCCACTGTAGGATCGGGAGAGATCCAGGATCGTTGGATCGGAGGACAGGTGAAATAGCCGAAGTAGATTCTGACTGTCAATCACCAAGAGGTACGTGTCAGCAGATTAATAACTCTGGAGAAATCTGTTCGAGAGGTTTTCAGTTGATATTTCAAACTCCTGAAGCCTAGAGAGTCAGAGAGTCGAAGTAAATCATGATTGTTCGATCATCTGAAATAGATCTCAATCGTCAGATCGTCCAAAATAGATCTCAGCATTGGATCGTCTAAGGTGAATCCGGGTCATCATATCTAGAAGAGATGTGGTGGAAATATGTGGATTTCAGGTGAAGGCCCGAAGTAAGCCTCAACTGTCTAATTCAAGAGGACATGCAGTAGAATCCTATGTACTTCAAGGAGGTTGAATTTTGAGATTTCTCAAATCTGAAGACCTGAAAGAATCTCGACCGTCAATCTGCCAAGAGCCATGCATCACTAGATTCAGGGCTTCAGATAAAATCCATTGGGGCCAAACAAGTTTTGAAAACTGAGATTTCTGAAACCCAAAGACCTGAAAGGATCTCAACCATTGATCTTCCAAGAGCCACGTGTCACCAGATCCAAGGCTTCGGATAAAAGCCAGTGGGGCCAGATAAGTTTTGAAGTTTGAGATTTCCAAAGTTCGAAGTCCCAAATAAATCGTAGTCGTCGATATGTGGGAGACACGCGTCAGTAGATCGTGAACTTCGGATAAAAACATTTCAAAAAAAATTTGAGGTTTGATATTTCCAAAGTCCGGAGTCCCGAAGTAAAACATAGCCATCAGATTAAGGAGGACATGTGGAGTAGATCCGTCGACTCTGGGTGATGTCCTGAAGTGAATCTTAGTCATCCGATCTGGGAGGACACATGGCGAAAGATTGGCCAGTTCGGGAATTCGTAGTTCAGGATAATTGGAAGTGTGCTAGTAAGGAAACTCCCGAAGTCCCGAATCCCGAAGACCCGAAGTGATGGGGCACGATGACATCACCCATAGGTGATGTGGACCCTGTAATTCTTGAAGTGATGTCTCTTACAGACGTCACCTAGGATGATGTGGACATATGGGATGTGTGCCACATGTCAGTAATTTTTTATCATTTGGAGTATTGAAAGGTCAGTTAGAACGTGACACATGTCACCCGCCTGATTGGGCCACATGTCCACTTTCAGTATTTTGCCACGTGGTGACAGATCGTGTAGTCTAGAGAATGGGAACTCCAGAGGGGAAAGATGTGACAGGTTACATTGAGTCGAAAAATCCTGAAGGCCTGAAGGCCAGAGTACATATCAACCGTTGATTCCAGAAGACACATGTCGAAGGATAGTTGGCTTCGGGTGAAAGCACTCTAAGAGAAAGTGAAGGAGGAAAGTTTGAAACTTATGAATCTTGAAGAGCTGAAGTGATTCACAGCCACTAATCTGTGGGAGGACACCCATCGACAGATCATGAACACCAGGTAAAATCGTTCCAGGAGGAGACAAGCGAGGAAAGTTGAGACTCCCAAAGTGCGGAGCCCCAAAGTGGATCTCGATCGTTGATCGTGAAAGAGGACGAACATTGTTGATCCGGTCCTGGTTGAAAGTTCCAAAGTCCCGAAGCTCTAGACAAGCACTTTTGCATCTAAGTGCAGGGTCATGTCCATGGTCATATGCATATTGAGAGCTGAGGGAAGGAGGGATAAGGGCCGAATTGGTTGTCCTCGAGACATAAAAGTGCTAAGGAAGGATTTAGCCGTGGTTTCTAGTCGTGGTCACCTTGGAAGTGGTTTGAAGGAAGCGCTTGCACAGGATGAAATTATGTGTCAACCAAGGATAACAGGACACTGTTATTTTTGGAGAATGGGGATATGATCTCCATGAAGAAAAAAAAGAAAGAGACCTGTACCATGGTTTGGTAATTTTGTTTATCAAATGCATAATTCTAATAAAATGGTCGCGTGAGATCGGAAGAGCGGT
>CBVK0100745827.1:0-10858 GCA_900067695.1 Picea abies
TAATCTAAATCACAACTAATGGCCTAAATCCGACATAAATAAAATAACATTACTAATCTAATATGCCCCAATTAAGTGGTAATGAGCCAATATTAGGGCTTAACACTCAGATGGCATGGAGGCTCTGTAATTTATATTCTTATGGCCAATTAATGTCAATTTTTCATATAAAATTGCAATGGATACCTACCTAAAGAAATTACAAACAAATATTATCAAGAAAATGATGAGATATTCAATATCGCAGAATGAGAAAATATATTCACACTATTCCAATGAGCTAATCAATAATCAAATGATGAATGAATAAGGGATAAACACTCATATAGGGAAGATAATTCTTTAATTAATAAAAGTGAACTAGCAGTAAGCTCTTCTTAGAAATACGTGTATGCATAATAGTGATGGTCTAAAAAAGCAATGTCTAAAATATAATGTGATCCAGTTAACTACCACTGATCTAGTGAGTCAAAAATATAAATATTTCCAACACCCCCCCCTCAATTATACCTGCCATCCTCAAGTATGATCCAGAATAAAAATGGTGTAGTTACATACTTACAATATTTCATGTGAAATCTATCCAAAAGACCCATGACATACTTATCTTGAGAAATTTTGAGGCCAACGACATCTTGACTAATATCAAGACCAAGAAATAAGTGAAATGGACTTATGTCCATCATAGAGAACCTTTCATGAAAAATATATTTGACAAAGAAAATGGCTAAAGAAGAGCTACCATTGATCAAAATATCATCAACATAGAGTACTAAAATAAGCAAAGAGTCAGCAATCCTCAACATGTAAACATTGCAATCTGATTTACATATAACAAAATTATGTGAAAACAGATAAGAATCCATCTTTTTATACCATGCTTTAGGTTCATTCTTGAGGCCATCGAGAGACTTATTTATTCTACATAGTAAAGATTAGTTCTGAATTAACCCTAGTGGTTTCTTCGTGTAGATCTCCTCTGAAATATCACCACAAGGAAAATCATTATTCACATCCATCTGGTGAATTTCCCATCCTTTGGTTGTTGAAATGGATAGAACCAAGAGAATGGAGTCCATATTTTCTACAAGAGAAAAGGTATCATCATAATCTATCCCATGAATCTGTTGAAATACTTTTGAAACTAATATTTCCTTGTACCTTCTCACCTGACCATCTATTTCTCTCTTGGTCCTATAGACCCATTTTCATATGACATGTTTCATCCCTCGTGGATTTGCAACTAGATCCCAAGTCTAATTCTCTAGGAGTGAGTCATACTCCTACTGCATGGCTTCTTGCCATAATGGATTTCCCACAGCCTCACTATAGGTCTATGGATCAAAATATTGAACCGTATAGCAATGCATGGGAATCAATGGTTTTGAAGTTGAATGTACATGAGAAGGATCATCATGATGAGATCAAATCCTCCTCAAATCCATTGGTGATCCAGGTGGATATTATTGGCCAAACACCTATTCCAACTGACCCCTCTTGTCCATTTTTAGTTCATCACGTTTTTTTGTGCTTATTTATAATTGCGGGTTCTACACTTCTAGGGATGTATGAATCCCTACAGATGTTCTGGGTTGATACCAGTGGCCTCTCACCTAATCCATCTGGCTTATTTTGTATATTTTCATGTCAACGCATCTTGTTGTACTTCCAGGGCCATTTCAGAGCCCTAAACAATGGTTTTTGTCTCACCATAGTCAAACTGTAGACGGAGTCAGAGGTTGATGACGTAATGTGTATTTCTCTAAAAGACCTTTTTAACAAGATATCATGCACCTAAAATGAAGGTCATACGAAAAAGTTACGACCCCAGAAATTTGAGGTACCAACTTACCCATAAGGGCCCACATGACTTTTGTCCTTTCAGATCCTAGGGTTAGGCTTTTGGATGTCTATGGTTTTGGAATTCATGAGTAATATCAAAAAGGCATCGGGAGCCTCATTGTAATCATTCTGATCAGAAGGATGCACGTAGAAGCCACATCTCTTGTCAGAGATAGCTACCACCATTTGAGCAAGTGTTTTAGTTTTGTAGTTTTAAAGTTTCATCCTATTTCATTTATTCAATAGAAGATATTATTCACTAGATATCTCTGCTTTTCTTCATATCTTTATGTTTACTGTATTTATTATGTTAATCAGTTCATTCCACTCCTAAATCTGGATCAGTGGTATTAAAGTGTTCTGCTCTTCATTTATTTTTCTCCATGCATGTCCCCAATAAGCTCTAAGTACAAGAAGTTGGGACTCGAACCAATCAAGTCGTTGCAAGATCGGTCACATCGAGCTTGAAAAAAACCCATGGGAGATGAAAATAAATATGATGGATCAGGAGATCCTTTTAAAATGTTGCTCAAGGAATCCTTTGCATGAAAAAGGAACAAAATGATGGAAAAATTTGCGCAGATCCTTCGGTGGCTTCGTACAAGAGAAGCATCTTAATCAACCATCCATGCAACCCCCTTCAAGGTACAAGTAAATTTTGATATTCCATTATTTTAAGGACTGATAGATGCAGATGTTGCAGATAAATGGTTGAATCTTCTCAAACAGTATTTTTTGGTCCACAATTTTTCAGATAGGGAAAAGATTAATTTTTCACTCCTCAAGGTCATCCACTATGTTAAGGACTGGTGGGACACTTACTCTAAGGAATGGGCCATAGAGGAATATGAAATATTTGTGGTTTCCCCTACATGGAATTCCTTTAGGGATGCCATTAAATAACAATACTACCATGTTGGAATCTACAAGGACCAGTACACTAGATGGACCACCCTGTGTCAAGAAAGGGACTAGACAGTACCATATTTCAATAATATTTTCCATACCCTATGCACCAAATTGGGTATCAAAGACTCTAAGAGTCATCTGGTGCTCAAATACCATGGTTCTTTTCATAGATACTTTAAAAAAAAAATAGAGTTTCTGTACATCACCTCATTGGGTAAGACTTATAGATATGATGTGAAGATCGAGAAAAAATTTAAGAAGAAGAGGCGATATTTTGGATCTGCAAACTCCTCACAGTTGAAGCAGGGAAAAGGTGGCCCCAAGCCACACAAAAAGGGACAGAGAAAATATGGCCACTCTTAGGACAACCATTCCAAGCCACAAAACAAGAAGGGCAATGAGAAGACAAAGAAGGATACATGAAAATGGTGTGAGTACCATAAAATCCCCTTGGCTCAACATTGAAGAATGTTGCTCCAAGCAGTCACTCATGGTCAAGTTGAGATCTTCCATGTCAGAGGATGATTTTGATTCTGAATCAAATCCCGAAGGAGGGAAGAGGATTATTGATGTTGAAACCAATTCCATTATCACTACCACCAATGTTCATCCCAACGAACCAAGAGAACCAAAGGAAGAGGAATGCCTCTTTCACTCATAGATGTGGGTAAAGGGGGCTTTGATTCATTTCATTTTCGATAGAGACAGTCAGAAGGACCTGATTTCAACAAATTTCATCAAGCGGATGGACCTACCAATGACACACCTATATCCCTACACCATCGGCTAGCTTCGCCAAGGAAGAGATCTTCATGTGAGACAACAATGTCATCTGCCCTACATAATCAAGTCTTTCAAAGATGAGGTATTATGTGATATTGCTCCCCTTAAAGTTTTTGATGTTCTTTTAGGACAACCATATTTGTGGAAGTTTCATTCTATGTATGATTCTAGACCCCACAGTGTTATTATTACTTTGGGTAGACAATTGTATAGGATCCCAGAGTAGCGCCTCATACCACTATTTCTTTAATATCTTCTAAGCAATGCAATAAGTTCATTTCATAGAACAAGAATTTCATCTTCTTTGTGATCCATGCTCAATGTAAGAGGAATGTTGATGCCACATCCATGACCTCTACACAAAGCCTTTCTTTGTAGTAGAACCAAGTGGATGGGATCGTGGAAGAATAAAGAGACATATTTTCCTCACCCATCAGGGTACCGATGCATAGCCAAGTCAAGCATCCAATTGATCTGAGCCCTAGTGCACCTCTACCTAATGTACTAGTCCATCATCACTTGCTAATGGAAAATGACCAAACTAGGCATTAGATCCAAGATCTTCTTCAAAATGGGAACAATAGACCCAACACTTTCCCTTTCGTAAGCCTGATTGTACTAGTGCGAAGAAGAATGGGACTTGGCGACTCTGCATTGATTATAGATCCTTAAACAAAATCACAATGAAGAACCATTACCCAATTCTCAGGATTGATTACCTTCTTTACCAACTCAAGGGAGAAAATTTCTTTATAAATGTTGATCTAAAGTCTAGCTACCACCAGGTTCCCATCAAACCAACTGATGTATGGAAGACAACCTTTAAATATAAATAAGGTCTCCTCAAATGGTTGATCATTCCCTTTAGAGTAAAAAATGCACCAACCAATTTCACAAGGTTGATGGATGATGCATTGAGACCCTTCACCAACTATTTTCCAGTGGTATATATGGATGACATCCTCATCTTCAATAGAACTTTGGAGGAGAACATACGGCATATTCAACAAGTTTTTAGAACTCTACATCAACACGAGCTATATGTCATCATGGAAAAATTCTCTTTTGGAATGAACAAGGTCCAATACTTGGGATACATTGTTAATGAGCATGGGATACATTTTGATCCAAATAAGATCCAAGTCATCCAGGACTAGCCAGCCCCAACCACACTAACCGAGCTTCATAACTTCTTGGAATTGGTCAACTTCTACTGATGATTCATGTTGGGATTCTCCCATATTACATGGGCCCTCAACCAGGGGACCAAGGATAGTGGAAGGGAAAAGTCTTTGTGGGGGAATGAACAATAATGGGCATTCGATGATCTAAAGCATCGCTTTTTCTCAATTCCAGTTCTATCCTTGCCTAATCTACAACAATTGTTCGAGATTGAGACTGATGTATATGACTATGTTGTAGGTGCAGTTCTCACTCAACACAGTCATCCGATGGCATACCATAGTGAGACACTCTCAGATACTTTCTATAAATACCCCACCTATGACAAGGAAATGTATTCCATTGTATAATCCTATCATCAATGGAAACATTACATTCTGGGAAAGGAGATGACCATCCACATTGATCATAAGCCTCTGTAGTTCATATAGACACATGGGAAATTGCAAAACAACAACCATCAGAAATGGTCCACCTACCTGCAACGGTTCCATATTGTTGGTTTTAAACTACTGAACAATTCTTTCTTACTATATGCGTTGTTGACCCAGGGTTCATATCTACAAGGGTACCAAGAAATCTTAAAACTATCAGCCCTTCTGGTAAACCAGAAGGAAACACAATAAAAATAATGCACTGTGCAGTCTCACTTGAGATAGATTTAAATGGGTGGTTGTAAGAGTCATTCTTTTATAGCCTAGGATTCAGTATGAGATAGAGGATTTGTGTTTTGAGCCATTAATTAACAATGGTATTACAAATTACTATCATTCTCTTTTATATTTTGACCTTCGTGGTATCTTTTCTTGATAACGCAAGAACAATTACTCAAGCAATATAATAACTCATTCATTCACTGCATACTGCATTTAACTAATAAAAGTAAGACAAAGAGATGCATGAATTCATCATATTACATAGGTATTACCATGGTTCACCCCCTTGCGGAGCTACGTCCACAAACATTTGTCTCTTGGCTCTCTTATTATGGCAATTTTGCAATTCTCTCACTTTGCACTTACAACTCTCCTCACATGGCTAAGATATTTGTGAGGTGAACCAAATCGCACCAGGATCCTCAGTCTGTGATCTAATCCTTGAGATATACCTTTTTTGCTTCCGCTTTTCATGGTTGCTTACAAAAATGGAACTCTTATCAACACATTACATAAAGATAGTCGGACTCTACAACCTTCTAACCTTGAACTCTTGACTCTTGCTCTAAACTTTGAACCACAAACCTCTCTATGATACCTACATATCTATATTTATATCTATCAAGCTATTCATTCGTTTACACAAAAAATCTTACAAAAACCCTAACTCTATTGTCGTTAGGACTTCCTTCTCCACGTGCGTTCACTGCTTCCTTCTAGTTGTCACCTAATTCTTGCATGCACACATGCTATGATTCTTGACATTTATCACTTTCCTCCTGTATGCTTTTTTTCCCATGATTTTTCTTCCAACTGTCATTCTTATTTGTGCACGATTTCTTTCCCACTTCGTCCTGCTATCAATAGGCCCCCAACATTGACATGTGACTTGTCCCGAGTCACCTAATCTTCTTGAGCTGCCTTGATCTCCTTGGTGATCCTCTGGAATTTGTCCCTTAGCTCTCCACTATTTTTGTCAGTGCCTGCGTGGTATTTTCCTTAATGGTTTCCACTACCTGAATGGCCACTTTGTCGCTCAGTAGTACTAGACATTCTACGTGGTTATGTGCCATTTTTGTTTTATCCACTTCTTCCTGTGCGAGTAATTCTTATACTCGTTACTGTAATGGTTCTATTTGAGCCTGTCACTCCTGTTTCTGTGTCTGTGCAATGATAAGTTCTACCTGCATCTTCTTCAATTCTTGTGTCCCCTTTATGCGTTCTGGGATAGGTATAGTCTTTTTCCTCTGTTTGAGTTATTGGATCACTGCATTGATCCTTTCCTCTTCCTTTTCCCAATGTTGAACCTATGGGTCCTCCTCCAGTCTTTTCCAAAGTTGTGTTTCTTTGTCAAGCAATTCAACTGTTGTGCTAACCTGCTCCTCCATATCCTATATTTTCACTATTACTTCCTACCTCATTTTCTCCTTTATCGTTGGTGGAGTCATTGGTGTTAGTTGTTCTCGAAGATCCCTGATCTCCTTTTGGTATCCAGAAATTTCCTACGCAATCTGGTCGATCTTTTCTATGGCTGGGAGTTTGTTTCCCTCCGCAATGTTTGGAAGTTTCTCAAAAATTTCTCCCACTCTGCATTCTAATTCATTCTTGTGTTCTGTCTCCTTCTGAGTTTTGTATTTAGCCTACTCATACTCTTTTTCCAGTGCTTCCTGCTGCTTTGTTGATTTTTGTAGCTCGACCAATTTTTTATGTGCCCAAGAATGCATCTCCTGGTCAATGCTAATCTGCAATTTGTGTAGTGCCCTTGATGGCATCCATGTCAAGACCAATTGTATGTGGTCCAAATCCTTCAGTGGTGTCTATCCCACTATTTCATCCATTCGTAGCATGCTCAACTTTATGTGGACTGTTGCGTTTGCATGTGGCATTGCGAGGGTTGGGTCTCTTTCTTTGACCTCCACTCTTTTGTTGTTTTGTGTTGTCAATGACTCTATGCCTCTACTGGTACTTCCTCTTTGGGCTTCTCCAAGTGTCCCGAGGAGCTGTCCTATCTCTGCCATCTCTTTTTGTAGATTATCCCTATGATGTGTTGTGTGGCCGAAGTCTTCTGCTAGACAATCTTGTACCATTCTAGCGATCATTTATTCATCATCCTCCATGATCGTATAGTCTGGCGATGCTCATTGTCCCTTTGATTTCTTGCGTTCACATGTAGCCTGTACAATAGATCTCTTATTTCCCTCTGGCTCCTGTGTGATGGGGTTTGGGGTAGTCTCTTGTGCTCCCTTAGCTTGCTTTGTTTTTTTTTTGGTCTCTTTCTTCTCATTTTGGGTTCCTTTCTACTTTGATCCTTCACTTTCCTGATTCAGTTTTTTTTGTCCCATCCTTGGTTTCTTAGGCGTTGGTTTTTGCATAGGCTATGTTTATGTCTATGTTTCTTCTCCTTTTGTGGGTCCTTCTGATACTTTCCAAGGAATGGATAGGATCTTCCATTCATCGGACCATTTGTTGATGACCATGTCTATATCACCTTTTGTGATGTAGTAGTGCATCGGTAGCCACTATTTATCTAGATCCTTCCTTGGTTGTGTCTACATGGATTGACATGTAGCCCATAAGTTAGTGATTTCCCCATATTGTGTGACAACTTCTGGTGTTATTCTCCATGAATGGTTAATAGATTCTTGCATGTGTCATAGGTATGCTTCAAAGATAATTCCATTGTCTTTATTTTTTCTGGCTTATGGCCTAGATCTCAATACTCTATATCTCTCCCCCTCTGGATGTGGTCTAGTGGAAAAAAATACATATTCTGGTTCCCTCCATCCCATAAAGGCTATAAGGGTGATCATCCATGAGTAATTAAATTATGTGTCGAGTTCCTACACATCCCTACAGTCCACTTGGAACAAATTTAAAAGATAAGGTGCCCATCTAACGAAGGTGCCTTCTACACACTAAGCTGCAACTATGATGACGACTGTCAGTACTTCGTCTTTGTGGCATTTTCTTAGCAACTTATAGGCTAAGATCTTTTCACCTAATTGTGTTGATGGGTTGTTGATCCATTTGATTATAATGCCTCTTGTCTCCCTCTATGTGTCATAGTTCTTCTTCATCTCCTCTACTAATGCTTTCTCCTTGGATTTATCATCCAGAATCAATGTGGAATCCATCCCCAAGCTAGGTAGTCATGTTATTTGTGCAATAAGGTCAACTTTTATGGGGATGGGTCTATCCATTCATATATCCCCTCCTTGTGTAACTTCTAACATATTCTTAATGCATGATGTCACGTATTGGCCTCTGCCAAAGTGTGGAAGTTGCATCAATCCTAAAATGTCAATTTGGTCTAGTCCAACTGCCCACTGATGTGGTTGGTTGATTGTTTCTCCAAGTTGGTTGACCACTATGTTCTGCATGAAAAATCTGGGTGCAATTTCCAAGTACTTGGTGTCATCTGATACATCATGGTTGTAATACTTGAGCTTGCCAACATGAACCAGTAGTTGCAGCTCTACCTGTACTCCCTTTGGTATGCATGGTAGCACAATTTTTGTTGTCTGTTTCTTGCGAGGTGAGCTCAGTATTAGAATTATGTCTTCCTATTGTGATGGTTGGTACAAATTTCCAACAATCCCTGGTTGTTTCTCTGTAATACATTTTGTCCAAGCCGAGGTAGTTCATGTGGTCTCTTATGTTGGTTGATCGACATTGGGTACCTACGACTTGTCTGGTTTCCCTTCTGATCCTTGATTCCGTGTCATGTTTGTTGATGAAATTATATACATAATATATTAACAAACATAAATTATCAACCAAGATTCGTAATCAGTAGATTTGATGCACTATATGTGCCGATAACATATAGCTTCCTATGTCTATTTAGTATATCTTAGATAATAAAACCATGTGGAAACGAACACACTTTTAAAAATAACAATATTCACACAATTCAAAAGATGGAAAGAAAAACTCATAAACAAGCAAAATCTCTTGCTCAGGTGATGGACACGTTCAATGATGGCTCATGAAAAGAAAAGATGAACTTTGATTCTATCTCATGGAGAAACTAAACTAACAAGTGGAATGCTCCATTAAAGCTCATGTATGGTGAAATATGGGGATCCAACTATTACTGCATTACCACACTTTGCAACAAATTCGAATAGTGAAATCAAACAAAATAACATGAAATCAAAATAACAAATACATGAAATGAAAATCTACACTATCAATTTACAATAATCTTACCAATCTAGATCGGTGGCCCTTTTCGATGCCAACATGGGAGCTTTAGATCACTAGATGCTAACTTCTAAGAGACACAAGATCACTGAACTCAAACTTGCATTAATCTTCAATAAGTAGGTTTACAAAAGGAGTATGTTTGTTAATCAAATCTACATCATAACAATTCTCCTCAAGAATCTATCATAATAATTCTCCCCTTAATCTACATAATAATAATTCTTCTCCCCCTCATGAAGAGAGGGAACTCTCTTTTATACATGAGAGATTTTAAAAGAACATAAGCATCTCATAATTACATATCCACTTTTCTCTCAACCAATTTTCCATTATTACAAAATATTATCCCTTCAAATCCTCACACATATCTTTCATATATCTTGGATAAGATATGACAACCAAATCTCCATGATCTTCTCCTTGGAATAGGCTTGAATTATCTCCTCAAATATTGAAATGGTGGAGGAAGTATTCGAGAAGTCTTTTGAATTAATCGTTCACATATTCCTACACATGATAAAGCTCACACATTTTTGAGATATATATGAAAACATGTCAATTTTCTAATATTTAATCACAAATTCCCTTTTAATACTAAAATAAATGATTTGGAAATTAATAAGGTTTAACCCATATTTAATTATGAAAATGGTATCATGAAAGGTTAATGGCGCGATGAAATGCGAAGAATGATGAAGGGAAAGGTGGATGGAAATACGACATTTCTGAGTCCCAACATACCCCCAAACTGAACTTGTTGCATGTCTGCATGCAACTGTGCATGCATCTTCTCAAGAATTTTTGACATCTGAATTTTGTCTTTGAGTGATGATAATGAATATTTTCAGGATGGGGTTTACATGAGTAACATCTAACATTTTCTTATGCTTGGTTCTTGTAGAAACCTTAATTAATTAAACCCTAAAATTTTGTATAATTAAACATAAATTTCTTTCAATGCATAATATTTCATTAATCATCATAAAAGCATGTAATATTCAGCAAAAAATTAAAGTTAACCACAGCATGAAATAGATTACATATTGATCCACCTAACTTAGCAATTTCATAAATAAATTACCTGCTTCTGATGCTAATTTATGTTGATATGGTTGTTCAACCTGTTGATTTGTTGTTGCCTGATGCACTTACCAACTCTACCCAAACCGACTAACCTCCCAGGCAGTTAGGAGTAGCCTGTCTGACTCCCTAGCTCCAGGAAACTGAAAGGAATCCTAGCTCCTGTGCCCAAAACCCCTAGAAAGTGAGATCGGAAG
>CBVK0100745828.1:0-10858 GCA_900067695.1 Picea abies
GATTTTTTCTATGATCTATGTCTGAATGGCTCAGTATATAAGCATGCATATGTTTCAAAACACACCAAACTGATCAATCAAATCAAAAAAAATGAAAGCAAAATAAAAACAAAGGAAATATTTACATAATATACAAAGATAGAAATCAAGCAAAGTATCTTTTCAGGGCTTGGCCATTCACTGGGTAGGTGTCAAGCTGTCCTTCAAGACTCTGCAAGCGAAAAGAACTAGGACCCAACTTTTCAACAATCAAAAATGGCCCAAGCCACAAATTTTGAAATTTAGTGTGTTCACCCTTCCCTTCGTGCGGTTTGTCCCACTTTAAGATGAGATCGCCAACTTCAAAATTCCTATCAGAAGTAGAATTAGAATCGAACCAACTTTTAATCAATTGTTGATGTTGATCTAATTTACATTTGGCTTGGGTTCTTACTTCTTCTAACTTCATCAGAGCATTGATACAGTTTTCTAAAGGGAGACATTCTTCTTCTTGAACTTTTTGCAATAATTGGAGCGAAGGAAGAAGAATATGAGGTGGAAAAATGGCTTCTCTGCCATAAACGAGGAAAAATGGAGAGTTACCTATAGCAGCTTTGGGTGTTACCCTGTCATCCCACAGTGAATTAAGTAGTGCGTTGTGCCAGTTCTTGTGATTTTCAGCCATGGTTCTCTTGATTATCTTGATCAAGTTCTTGTTGGTAGATTCTGCTAAGCCGTTACCCTGGGGGTAGTAACTCGCGGAATACTTAAGCTTTATTCCTTTTTCTAAGGAAAAATTACTCATCTCAAGAGAGGAAAAGTATGAAGCATTATCAAATACTAAACAATCAGGTATGCCAAAACGAGTGATGATATGCGAGTTAAGAAAAGTGATCACCTGACTTGTGTTAACAGTTCTCAGCGTGGTTGCTTCAGAGCATCAAGTAAAGTAATCAGTGGTTTTCACAATATACTTGTGTTGTTGTGAGGATGGAGGGTTAATAGGACCAATGATATCAAGGCCCCATTGCTGGAAAGGAGAACCGACTGTGACGGGTTGCAAAGGGAAGGATGGTTTTTGCAATCTCCCTGACGCTTTCTGACAAATGATACATTTTCGGCACAAGGCGTGGGCATCTCTAAAAAGTGTTGGCCAGTAGTAACCGGCTCTTAAAACTTTATGAGCAGTAGTATCGCCACTGAAGTGACCACCAGATTCTCCTACATGCAACTTAAACAAGACTTTCTCTGCTTCGTCTTTCTCAAGACAACGCATCAATATGCCATCAAAATTCTGATGAAATAGTATACCATTAACCAGATGAAAGGAGGCAGACTTTAATCTCAAAGCTCTTCTTTTGGTAGGGTCAAGATGACGGGGTGCTGATCCATGTTGAAGGTAGTGTCTAACATCATCATACCAAGGAATTACGAGGTTTTGAGTACAGCAAATCATACTCTATTCATGTTTTTCTAGGTCTGATGTGTCATTAACTTCTTGTTGTTCAGTTTCTGAATCAACCACCAATTTACATAACCCTTGGCCTCTCACGATTTGGGCTGGGGTGATTTCTAAGTCAAATTCCTGCAAGGAGGTGACCCAGTTGGCTCTTTTCTCTCCTAACTCCTTTTGCACTAACAAATTCCTAACGGCAGGGTAAGGGACAATGACCTTGGTTCTTGACTTCAAAAGATAAGACCGGAAATGCTTAACTGCCTTGAAAACAACATAGGATTGCCGATCAACCGCTGGGTAGTTAAGTTCAGCACCTTTGAAAGCGGAGCTCATAAAGGCGATGGGTACTTCATTGTTTTCGGTGTTTTTCTGAGTTAGAACCGTAGCATAGGAACGATCAGAGGCAAAAGTGTAGAGTGTAAAGTCTTGAGAGAAATCAGGGCTCATGAGAGACGAAGCATCAATTATGGCCTTATTTATATCGTTAAAAGCTTGGTTTTCAGTGGGTCCCCAGTGGTATTGGGTGTCCTTCTTTATTAGGTTCTGGAGAGGTCTGACCATTTCGGAAAAACTGGGGACGAATCTTCTCACAAAATTGATCTGACCTAGAAAGGACTGCATAGATTTTTTGGAGGTAGGTGGGGGGAGTTTAGAAATGACTTGCGTCCTCTCAGGGTCAATAATCATTCCATCACTAGACACAATAAATTTGAATAATTTACCCTGTTCTATTGCAAAGATAGATTTTTTGGGGTTCAAGGAAATGCCGAATTTACGACATCGTAGCAGAACAACTTGCAGGTGAGCTAGATGATCGTCCTTGTTTTTGGAGTATACAGTCACATCATCTAGGTAGACTACCACGGAATGATTGATCAAGCCTTGAAAAGCAATATCCATTGCTCTCTGAAAGGTAGCACCAGCATTAATCAATCCAAAGGGCATTTTGCGATAAGCATAAGTGCCCCATGGGGTACGGAAGGTAGTTTTCAACTGGTCTGGTGGAGACATTAAGATTTGATTGTATCCTGAGAAACCATCTAGTAAAGATAGCATCTCGGAACCAGATACTTGTTGAAGTATCTGTTCCATAGGAGGGACAAGATAGTTATCTTTATCAGACGCTTTGTTGAGGTTTCAGAAATCGACACAAAGCTGAATTTCCCCGTTTTTCTTCCGCACTGGGACGAGATTGGATACCCATTGAGTATGTTTGACAGGAAAAATTATTTTATCATTTAGGAGTTTATTCAATTTTTTTTGTACGGTCGGTTCTAGTTTGGGATGCATTTTCCTCAGTTTCTGTTGAAAAGGCAAGGTTTGGGGTTTCATTGGGATGACATGCTGTATAATATTTGGATCAAACGTTTTAAGATCTTCGTAAGTCCAAGCAAATACATCCTTAAATTCTTTGAATAATTTAACAAAAGCATCTTTTTCTTGTTTTGAACATCCCAAGCCTAAGTTGATACATTGAGGATTTTCACTGGTTCCTAAATTGACTTTTTCATAAGTTAATGAGGAACTGTTGGTTTTACAATTGACCGTTTTTTTGAATTTATCTTCAAAATCGTAAAAATTTTCTAATCTAGAAACAGATTTGGGTAAGGAATTTACCATGTTCGATAGAGCTTCAGAGAGTTTCGGATTAGGTATTACCGTAAAGTCATGCAAATTGTCATCATGAGTTTGTTCATCAATCACGATGCCTTGAAAGGTCTCTTCCATGTGTAGAAAGTTAATGATTTGCCGATCATCGTCAAATACTCTCCAGTTTGTGATATTGTCTGGAACAGATGGTCGGAACAAAAGCTCCATGGAGAATGCGTTTGGAGATAAGCCTTCTGTAGGAAGAAGTTTAGAGGCAACATTAGCGAGTAGATCTGCTTCAGTATTATTGGATCTAGAAATGGAATTTATATAAAAAGCAGAAAATTTATTTATTAAACTCCATACCTCGGACTGATAACATTTGAGAAGCGGGGTAAGACAGTGTATAGAATTTCTTACCTGTCGAACCATTATCTCAGAGTCGCCGAATACAACTAGATTTTGAATGTGCATGTCTAAGGCTTTTCTGAGACCTTGTAACAAAGCCTCATATTCTGCAATGTTGTTAGTACATTCAAATTCTAACCTACAAGCCAATAATGTTTTATTACCTGTCGGATCGATAATGATGCAGCCAGCACCAGCTCCTTCTTTTGACTTGGAACCGTCAAAATACAAAGACCAAATTTGATTGTTATCGGGCTCATCAAGTTGTTGGATAGAAGCTGTTGGTTGCGTGTATGCTAAGATTTCAGACAGTTGTTCTGGATTGTCGATAGGTGAAATTTCAGCCGTGAAATTTCCGAAGTAGGTGTCCATTCCTTGGACTTCAGAGGAATCAGCCGGAGATGTATATGGTTCATTGGGGTCATTCAAGTCTATTACCATGAACTTGAGATAATGCTCACGATTCACCCTGATTTTGTTGGGCTTGCCGTTTTCTGGAAGCCATAAATGAGACCAGTCTGTTGCGAAGTAACCATGCAGCTGCTCCGACCAGTCCCTACTCAAAAACATACCATATACTTCTGGAATATCCACCACAATTATATCAATAACTTGATGAACCTTGGGATTAGACGATAATATAATCAACACATTTTTTAACTCGCCTATAACTTTAACATATGTTCTATCAAGCTGTATGATTTTCAAGGAAGATGGTTCGACTTCAACATTAATCTTTTGACAGATTGACCAGGGCATGATATTTGACGATGCTCCTGAGTCAACCATACAATTATGCACATTTCTGTTGATTATGCACATTTCTGTTGAAGATTTTGAAAGTTAAAAGAAAAGGAGGAACATTCTTGCGAGTGCTTAGAGTTGTAGCTTGAGGTTTCTTACTCGCATTTTCTTCGACTACCTTATCTGAATTATTTACACTATTTTCATTGTTATTTAGATTATTTACATTTGGTACAGGAAGGCCTCCTTTATCTTGAGGATCAGGATTATTTTTTGTGGAAGTCTTCTGCGGAACTTTGCTTTACACAACCTTATTACCATTTGAATTACCATTCTTGCCATTGTCTGAAATATTTTGCAACATCTTTTGTAACAAAAATGGAAACTTCAACAACTCATAAATAGAAATGTTAGCCCGTAATTTCTTAATATCTTCAACAACATCATAATCTATTTTAGGGCTATCATTACTCTGTTTAGTTTCCACTGATTTAGAAGGCTTCGGAGGTAAAGTTGTAGTGTTCACAGCAGGAGGTTTACTTGTGGTCTTGCTCCTAGTATTGTAAGGGTGCACGGTCTCAAAGTTGGCTTGAAAGATACTATCTGAGAGGTGACCACAGATATTTGGAGAAGACTCTTCTTCTTGAGTTGTTTCCTACTCAACTTCCTCTTGAGGGATGTCAGGAGGGATCAAGTCATCTTGGGCTCCTAGAATTGTTTGTAGTGCACATTGCAAACTTTCTAAGTTCAAACCTTCAGGGTTAGGCCGGTTTTGGGGAAAAGGCTTCGGAAAGGAGGTTTGTAAGGTCCTTTGCTCGAAGAGGCTTCCTCGGTCGACCTTTTTAAGTCTACAACTTGATTAGATAACTTTTGAACAACTTTGGTTAAATTTTCCAAATCAGAGTTTTCAGGTTGTGTCTTGTTTTGCGTAGGTCTAGGTAAAATTTCAATCTTTTTCTTGGAAGAAGGAACAGTCTCAGTTTCGTTGCTAGAAGGATCTTTAAGACTAAGAATGTCTTTTTCAATTTGAGTAGCTTCTTCGAAAGCTTCTAACAACGTGGCCTTTTTGGATCTTTTCACCCAAATAGCTATACTTTGATGTAGAGCTTTAGTGTAGTAAGCTATTATAAGACTCTCAGAAGGCATAGTGTCTGTAGGGATTCTATTCTTAAGTGTTAAAAATCTTTGATTAAAATCTTTAACTTTTTCTTTTGCATTCATTTTTAAGTTTGAAAGATCCATGACTAAGACTTCCAGAGGTTTACCATCTCCAAATTTTTCCAAAAAACATGACTCAAATTTTTCCCAAGATACTATAGTGTGAGGTTGTTGTGCAAAGTACCAGGTGGATGCATTACCCTCAAAGGTGTAAGGGAACAACCTACATACAACATCTTCATGTTCAAAGTTACGGAGTCTGATGGCTAACATAAATTTTTTGATATGATCTTCAGCCATCTGTTTTGAATCGGGATCAAACTTAGGATTTCTCTGGATGCTTAGGTAAAGGGTGTTGGTCTCTAGGTACAACTACGACATCCTGGTCCAACCAAGGTCTAGCAGGGTTGTTCTGATTTTCCATTGGGGTAGTGGGTGTAGAAGGCTGAGAAGGTGTTTTCCCTTCATCAGAAGAGGAATCTCCTCCAGAAGAAGAAGGAGATGAGTGAGGAGGTGAAGAAGGTATCCCAGATCCTCCTGCAGCAGGATTATTGTTAGGATCTATAGGATTCAGAGTAAGGTTTATATCACCTAGTTGCTCTCTGACTTCAGAGAAGTCTAGAGGTTGACTCCACGAGCGATGTGGTTGCCTAAGACTAGCAAAGGCTTTATGTGATTTAATAAGAGATTGTCTGAAATTTCTTGTATATCACCGCCTATAGGATTAGGGGTTGCTGGCTCAACTGTGATCTGAGGATCATCGAATGAACGGCTTCTAGTCACTATAGGGGAGAGATTAGGGGGTGGAGGAGTCTTGCGACCACCTCGTGCCATTAATAAGTTTGGCCCTCCTTCTAGCGCCATTTGTTGATGGGCGAAACTGACCGTCCATCAACTGGGAGAGTGGAACCGGTCTGGGGTTGTCTAAATAACCCAAGTCGTTTGGAATGGACCACCCTGACGAGTTTAACGGCTCCGTTGGCCGCCCTAAGGTCTCGTATGGAAACCAAAGAGAAATGATTTGAGCTAAGAAATCTAAAGGGAAACTAGAAACTAATAAAACAAATACAAAGAACTAAACTAATAAAGGAAACTAGAAACTAATAAAGAAAACTAAACTAACTACACTAATCTAACTATAAATTACTAACTACAAGATACTAACTATGATTATAATAACTCAAATCAACTACCTAATTATCAGCTACGATATTCCTTATTCACAAATGTACAATATGGACAAACTACAGATTTGATTAAAACCTGCAAACCTCATGTGTTCACTGCCCTGAGACAGCCAAGGGTCTCTTTTTGATTTTTGTATTTATAAACAGGAAAGAAAGCTAACTGAAATTAGACAATATATTACTGGAATAAAACAATGTAATCTAAATCTAATTAAACTATCATTTATATCATACTAATTAATCAAAGCAATAAACACCTAACTAATTGACCTGGAAACGCTCCAAGTCTGTCCTGTGCAAGATGACTTCTAAAGCTGGTTGGAGGAAGAAATTCACACCATTTAGTCCTTAAGCCTCTCGAAAATGATCAGCTATGCTGCTTCTTGAAGTATGTTACAGGACAAACAAGACATAAAAGTAAATCATAACAGTTTTATGATAATAAATCTCCTGCAAAAGGGAAACCTATAATGCAGAAAACTTATATAACAATTCAGCCTACGAAGAAGACAAAGCTATCATTCATAAAATGAATCTGCAACAGTTATGCTCTTTTATCTCTTTGAAAGAAACAAGATATGTATAACAGTAAGAAATTATATCACTTGTATTTGATTTAGATAACAAAGTAATACTAAACCATAGACAGAATGATATACAAAACTTGGAACAAAGTGTCGATATATTGAAAAGCAAAAGCTATAACAACGCATCAATTCTACTCCAGTTTGAATCAGAATTACATATCCTTGTTCTTCCAAAACTGATGATGATGTTCAATATTACAAAACCATAGGTTTATATAAGTTTCTCACAAGGTAAAACATCCTTGTGAATAATAGCAAACAATTTACACAATCTGGGAATAATCCAAAAAATCTCTTAAACTAAGTAACTAAAAAAAATGTAAGTGAAATCTTTAAGATATCTTCCAACTGCTCCTCACATCCACTACCAATTCGAATTTGCCTTTAATAGACATAAAGATCAAGTTAGAGGAATATTTTATTGAGAAAACAATAGAAAAAATGACTCTATAGACTTAGCTACAGAATCTCATGATTCTGTAGCTGGTCTAGAATAGTAAATAGGACCAGATATATAATCAAAATCAAATCAAATCCAATCATTGCAAATTAGAAATGATTTAATAAAAATAAATCCTTTCAATCAAACCAAATCGAATAGAATACAATCGGGACAGAGTGAGAATACTCTGTTTTCCCAGTTGTCATAAAATCAAATCAAATCTTAACAGGATTGTTTCACGAATGCCATCAAAGGTAAACCAAATCGTATGAGATACAAAACAATCATTATCAGTTGGCATAGAATCCAATTCATTTAATCAATAGCCAAAAATGGTCACGATAAAACAAGCATAACTGTATCCATAAATCTAGTCATAGACTTTACATGTTGAATTCCAACAGTTCATAGATATGGTCATAACAGTCATCGACTAGTCATAGTAACGAATTGATAACCTTTAATTAAAATTATAATGCATAAACAACCTCCATTGTAATCAGATGAAAGCATATCAACTTCAAGAATCTTTACATAGTCAATGGACAGAAACAAGATAAAATCTAAGATTTATGAACCGAGCAATAATCCACATCAATGTTCACGGTGTTAATAATAGAAACAACATCGTGACCTTAATCATAACTCAATTCAAATAAGTTGCAATCAATGAGAATCAAATTAGTTGCGATTTGGTTATGTATCCATAGAAAAATATGAAATTTGGTCGAATGAAAATAGAACAATTAACCCATTTATTAACCAATTCGAATTACACCATCGACTGTATTCAAAATTCGGGATACCAATCAACGGACTAAAAATATTAACAGTTTGTAATATCAACAGAACATCGAGCTAATTTTAAACAATCATATCTATTCGATAATCTATCGAATAAAAACCCAAATCCAATCGAATTTTAAAACGATAATCAAAACTAAAACAAACATTATATATAGAGAAACATGCTTTATGAAACAGAGCAAGAAAAATATGTACAGAGAGTAATATAAATGAGAAAAATACCATCACAACTGCTGGGCATTATGTCAATTTTGAATTGATAATTGCAGTGGTAGACTCGACGTTTTTGAACAGGACCGGACCCGTAGTTCGTTGCTTTTTATCGGAAGGTTGCACCTTAGCATTCTTACCAGTGAGCACTACCACTTGGTTTTCCAACTCGTAGATCCTAGATTGTAATGTAGGTACATCCAGATAGTATCTTTCAATCCATAACCCACATTGATTCCAAGATGCAGCAACATGTTGACCAGAAGGGGGTTTTGATGATTCCCCAAGGGTTTCATGGAGTGGCTCAATACCAGGAAAGTCAGGGTTATCCCGCAGACAAGGAGGTAAGTTCCTAACGAAATCGTGAGACGGTTTGCTACACAATCCCTTGGAGTAAGGATATTCTTCAGAGAGGAATCGTTCAATGTCCGAATCAGAGTCCTTGCTAACCACAATAGGCTCTATTTTGGAAAGAAGCTTGGACTTGTTCCTCGCCATGCCAGAGATCAATCTTGCATTTTTCTTGCCTCGAGTATTAACACCAGTCTTCGCTCTAGTCTTTTGGGTTGTAGCTTTAACAACTTCGGTTTGTTTTGGCACAGACTTAGGCAAAACTTGTAGATGACTCGGGCTTAGGACTAGGTAATAAAACATCATAAGGAACAGGGGTAGGTTTGTTCTCGACCACCATGGGCTTATCTACCTGTGGAGGGTTTGACTCCCCAAAACCATTACGGCCGAGGAAATCATGCCAAGAATCACGACGTAACCCTAACTCGTAAACTAAAACCATTTTGATCAACCCAACATGGAAGAGGTTAGTGTTAGCCTGGCTATGCTTGTATCGTTAAGCCATTTTGAACAAACTTCGGTGCAGATAGTAAGGCATACTTAGTTCAAAACCCATGAAAACCATTAATAAATGCAGGTGGAATAAGAAAATAAACCCATACCTGCCTTCACAGGTAACGAAATGTTTGATAATCATCAAGAGATCATACCAGCGGGGTTTCAACATCTTTGCAGGTAATCCTCTGTCACATGAACTCACTGTGCGAGATTGGAACAATAATTTCCATGGGACATCATATACCTTGCAACTTTTCGACCATTTTTGTCCCTTGGCAGGCAAGCTGGTTGCCAGACTGAGAAATTCTTCAGTAATTTCAAGCTGGACATCTCCCACTTTGGCTCGGCAGCCATCGAACGATAATGCAAATTGCCGAGCCACTGTGAGGCGGAGCCACTGTGAGGTCATAGCCATCAAACTTCCTTATGAAAGCAAGCCACCCGTATTGTTCCAGGTCGCTACATGCACCACTGAATGTCAACAGTGCTTGGCACCCGTTAGGCTCTGCCCTTACGACAAGAGCCATAACCTCTGCACATGGTAGGGTTTACACTAAATGAAACAATGCACAGAGTTGAAAAACGATAGGTTTGATGGCTTCAAAGCTCGAATAGACCGGAATTAACTGCATGCATGCGAAGGTGGTGGGATTACCACCACCACGCACTGTATTAATTGACTGAGTACAGTGTTATCAAACATAATCGTTTATACCATGCGTATCGGCCAACAAATAGGTGTGTAATCATATTAACGTGCCATTGAACCAGAGCAGAACCAATACCATGTGTTATACTCATTCCAAGTGTACAGCTCGATCAACCATCATACCCATCGTGTACCGTGTCAATGAATCGTTCAACATCAAGGTTTTTAAATTAATCAATGCTAATGAATCATCGTATTATCAACCAAACAATATACCAAGCATTAATTTGTAAAGTCAAATATGATTAATCCATGCGCCTTCAAACCATTGCTATCTCTTGAATTAAACTTCATAAACTTACCAATGTATTCGTTGCACATTGAAATGTTTTCATTATAAAGTCTTTAGAACATAATGATCCAAAATTTCTCATATAATAGCTGAGTAAAAAGTCCATAGCAATAAGGATAAAAGCAATAAGACCAAATCCATTATAACTTTCAGAATAAAACCAATAAATTTTATGCCCAAAGGCTTAGCAATCAAACATATCCAAATGCGCAATCAAGGTAAGATAGTATGCTCAAGGACATAAGTTCGAGAAAACCTTTAGCAGTCATGGCGATAAACCAATGGTGAAGTGACTTTTGGAGAAATCGATAAAAGACGACTATAGTCCAAACGATGAAAGAGGTATTTTCACACTTACAGTTGTGAAAATTAAATCGAGACCAAATTGCAATTGTCGAAAAATGAAACAAATGCCTAGAAGCACAATGCGACGATGATTT
>CBVK0100745829.1:0-10858 GCA_900067695.1 Picea abies
ATATATAATAGATTTGTTTTTTTTTTTCGTAAGGCAGGCCCTTTCCTTTTTTTTTCAAATTTTTTGCATGTTTTTGGTGTTTTTTGTTTGCTGATTTTGAATGGCCCCTTTAGGGGCAACAACCCGAAAGTTAGAAAAAGAGAAAATAACAATGCAAGTGAATACCAATTCACCCTCCCTACTAAACTTGACATTAACCATAGTAGGTATGATGGTATGAGAACCCAACCATCACCCAATCATAGGGTTATGTGCCTTTTTACCTTCGTCTCAGGTAGTATGGCACTCAAATAAATTCAATCAAAGATAAACTAAAAACTTACATTATTCAACCCAAAGGAATTGGGTTGAAGCTCTTTGAGGGCCACATAGTCACCATATGCATGAGAACCTCAACTAGTTCCTTGTTTGGGGAATTGAAATTATCTAATAAAATTAAATTGAATGATGATATATAAAGAGAAAATTGAGATTATTTATGAACATAAAATTACATGAAAAACATGGAAATTTCTCTCCACAAGCATGATATAATAACACTGAAACATGTGCAAGGTTTTTGAAACTGAATGAAATCAAAATAAGTGTGAAATTGAGAGTGAGGGAAGGATTTTATAGGTATGTCCTGATCCTTTTTTGTTGTTGTTCTGTTGGCCTCTTTGCCTCAAAAAAGTCTTCAATCGGTTCTTGACCACTTAGGAGATGCAAAACATGAAATCAGTTAAATCCTAACAGGCAAGTAATGAAATTTTAGTGATTTGCAATAATATAACTGAACTAAATAAAATAGAAAATTGTGAATGGAAACAATATAACAACCGACTAAGATGGTTGTCCCAGAAGGGTAAATTGACCAGATTGGTCAATTTTCCTGTTTAGGACAATAATATAAATGGAAGAAAAATTAGGCTAAAAGGAAAGTGAAATGAGATTAAATATACAACAATAACCAACAAAGAAAAGCGGGGTTTGAGGGTTGTCCTAAGAGACCCCTAGACCTCCTAAACACTAAATATGGTTGAAATACTTATATCCTTCAAGAAATATACACAAAACCACTTTAAACAAGTTAAATATAGTTGTTAGTAAATGAAAACCAACAAGATTAACCCAAGGAAGCAACAAGAAATATCTAGATAACCAATCCCTCATGAAGATAGCTAACATAGAAAATATTTACTACTACCCCTCAATCCTTAACTAACAAGCAAACAAATCCAACAACAAAGGAGAACAAGTACAAACAAACACTAAGACTCTTTATTCAACAAGCCTCCCTTTGTACAAAACCTTTCTCTTATTTATAAAGGAGAGGTGAAGGCTAGGTTTAGGCCCCTTTACTATTATTCCAACGCTATTACACATATATTTACACATTACATGTACATTTATTCCCATATATAGCCCCCCTTGGGGTCATATCATATACATTTAACCATTTATATTCCCCCCTTTGGGTCATAACATCCTGGATATTATCAAATCTTCTCAGATCCAATGAATTCAACTCAATCTCAAGCATGTGGCTTCTCATCTCATCTTGTTTTTCAAAGAGACATTCAAAAGTAGTTCAAATCTCGTTTGGAGTAGCACGGGATTCAATATGAAATAATAGCCTAGGAGACATCGATATGCAAATGAGAATGAAGGCGTCATCCATGTAGTTGAAGTATTTGGATTTCTCAATTGTTGATGTTGGTTCCATATTTATATCCATGGTTATTTGGTATAAGGCTCTACCTCTGAGCCGAAGTAGGATTTTTATCTTCCACCCAAAATAGTCGCGTGGCGTAAGAAGAGTTGACAGGGGAAAATCCATTATTTATGACTTTTGCAATCTTTTGTACTTGTAAATGAGTGTTTGTGCACCTTAATCCTATACAAATGTGGGCTCTGATACCATGTGAAGTTTGGGAGAAGCCTGCATAGAGAATCCAACTAGTTGTAATTCACACAAAGCTTGGAAAAGAAAGACACACACACCCACAGAGTAAAAAATTGTATTAACCAAATTGTAGAATGGAAAAATACATGTGATATAATCTACATGGATGAACTAATGTGACATAGTAGTGATCTAGAGATATGTGAACACCCACTAACATGATCTAGACTGAACTACCACCTAGTCTTAGTTAATTGGTCTTAGAGTCATTAGTTAACTGGCTAATCACAAGTGGAGTGAGGAGAGATTCATGCATGCACATGTGTCGTGCCTTCATGGTTATTATCCCAAGGTAAGTGTGCCCTCATGATGATGATCCCAAGGTGGACATGCAACACTTGGTGAGAATATCGAGGTTTCCATGCATGACTCTACTCCATTAGTATAAATAAAGTGCAAGGAAGTAATGACTGAAGAGGATGTAGCACCTTCATCTAGAGGAGAATATCTTTGATGAGGGCACCCTCAACTTTGACTAATCAACCTAAAAAAATAAATAATAGGTGGGTGTGTAATATCTCCAACAAATTACTTGTATAAATCCATTAAGATAATCTTTGAGAAGGGTAATATTGCTTCTAGAAGAGGGTGTTAGGGATGATTTGAGACCTCCTCTTCATCTTGTTACAATCCTTTTGTTTTGTGAAGGATGTAATTTTTGGTTATGGATATTCACTCTATTTTTAGGGATGCCCTAGATAGGATTGAAGGTTAAGTGTGGCACATTTAGGCCCTCTTGATCTTGTGGTGAAATCACATATGATAAATGATGTATTGTTGGTTGTTTGTTATATGAATAAGTACCCATGCTTATGCTTACTTAATTTATGGTTTCATATGTGGATATCCCTTAATTATTCATGGTTGCATGTTATTACTTGGCTAATTTTGTATTTTTTGGGAGGAGCATCTTTGAAAGGGACCTCCTTTAATTTTTACCGTATTGAATTAAGTCCATGTGGATGGTTAGGGCATGTTTGTAATATCCTAACTATGCCTCCTTCCATATAAATTTCAATTCTCTTGATTGTTGAACTTGAATCCATCACCCATTGGATAGGCATTGATGTTGGCAATCAATCACCCCTTAAATCATAAAGAATATCATAAACATGTTTTCTATGGTTTCCCCATTGTGTCAAAGGAGATTCGACCTAAATTCATAGGAAGAGATGTTGTGGTGGCAATGGTCAACCTTTCTAAGTTCTTCTAGGGTTGCAATTATTTTAGGGACTTGAATATATTTGAGTGTAGGTCTTCAGAGGTAACACACTAATTTTTTCTGTAACATACCCATCTTCCTCTGTAGAACATTCGAGGAGGAGGTGCACCTTTTTTCTCATATTTTCCACTTATTTATATCCTTTGGGATTAATTCAATTACTTTCCATTCGAATTAACCCTCCCAATCACATCCATCTCCTTCTTTTCTAGATAGATCCTTGGGTTGCATAGTTTAAACCTTTGAATATAATGCTTACCCCTTCGGCCATCAACCCTCATTCAAATAAACACATTGCCCCCCCTTTAAAATATCCCATTGGGCCTAATAGAAATATCACATCTTGTGTTTATTAAATATGGGATTGATGCCTATGTTTGAACATAATCTATACCATTGGGTCCTTTCAAAATATCTCCATCAAGTCCTTTCTTTTGATCTCACCCAATGAGTCATTAGGTTGAATTCATAAAATACAACTTTTGAATTTTCCCATTGATTAAGGGATTTTCCCCTTGTGATCGTGGGTCGTAATCACAATTGAGCAAGAACAAGTGAAAGAGATAACCATCTCCCCACAGTAACAAACACACAAAAATCAAAGAAAATAACTACTTTAATTAGGAGAAAGTAGGGAAAGAGAGGAGGACAAAAGGTGCACCTTGTTCTCTCGTTTGATGTCGATCCATGCTCCAATTTGCCAAAGAAATCTTAATCTTCCATTGGAATTAACTTGCAAGATAGATACAAAACTAGGGCTACAAAGGAAGTAGTTATACAATCATAAACATGTGCATGTAATATGTCAGATTCAAAGTAGGCATACAAATAAATGTACAATGAAGACAAATTTGGGGGAAAACGAGCTCTTTTATTACCAGCAAGTGGAAAAGGTAAGTTACAACCTTGTCCAACCTTAGACATCGTCTTGAAGCCAACTGTATGGGTTCCTATGGGAATCTTCAAGCATCAAATCAACCGATAAAGACTTCTGTTCGCGTTCGAATGGTCACCAGGTGAGCAAATGGGGAGCACTTGCATACCCTGTTGGGCTTGGCAGGGCAGAACAGGATGCTGTGGAGCAAAAGGGTTAACAGAAACAAAAACAAACTACAATCTAACTATGAACTGAAAGCAAATAACACTGCGAAAATAAACAAAGAACATCAGACATAAGACACAGGTGTCATCAATGGTTTCGGACAGGTGTATTATTGAAACCAGAGAGCATGCTGAAGAAAGAGACCATGGGTTCCTTCTCCCTCCAGCGGAAGGCTCTTCGGGGCCCTCAACACAATGCTTTCCTTACAAATGAAATGAACTGAACTGAGTGGTGAAAGAACTCTGGGTTACGCAGCAGATGGATTGTTTGTCAAAGGTTGAGCTCTGAACCATCTGGGCAGCATAACATTGCTTCGAATTCCCTGCTAAAATAGTGAGTCCTCACAGCCTTTTATAGTAGCTTCAAGGGCGGTCTCGTAACCTTATCCAAGTGTGAATAGGGGCGCATTAGGGTTCATTTAGGTCATTAATCCACCGTTTTTGCAGAGCTGACTTTGATTTGAGAGTCAAATCATCTTGGGGGCCGGTCCGCAGGCGGTCGGGAGGCCGATCTATGCAATCAATGCGTCGTATTAGCATATGCGCGGGTTTTTGTGTTGACAGTCGCGCGTCGTGCGCGCATGCGCTAGTAACACGTTTGACTCCCGCGCATATGCGCGCGCATCAAGCTGCTGTAAAGCGCCCTTCAATTTTTGGTTACTTTGTATAGTTTTTTTCCCTTCTGGAGTGCTGTGAAATTAATTTAGTGTCGTGAGTGACTTCATTGCTGTTTTGATGATGTGGAGTTCTTGTCGCCATGTGTAGACAAAATTTCAGTGATAACAGATGCCCCCTGATGGATGAGGTTAGGAGCATACGTATAGCCGAAATCCATCAATGTTTCTTCTACTGAGAATGTGGTTGTAAGGGAAAGCAAGAGTGGGACCTTTCAGAGCGATCCGTTGGAGAGAGAAGGAACCGGTATCTCGACCTTCTGAGAGACGTGCAGAGAAAAAATATACAACTGTGTACAAACGAGGCGGGCATGCCCCATGCTCGTGTGATGTAACTCTGAACAAAGATGACGGAAATGTTGGTGTAGACAACTGCAGCGCCCTCGGGGGCAGTAATGATAAAGGCAGAAAACAATTCTGCAAAGGAACATACTCTGAATAACCGACAATGATCGCTGTAATAAGCAGCGACGCCGATGTGGGAATTGATGGCCCTACCACGTTCAGAGGTCTTCAGCAAATGACAAAAATAATTGCAACAGTCGCAAAGTAAGACCCACCATAACATGAGAGAGTGTTGGCGTCGAATGTTATGGGGGCCAACGACAGCAGGGAGCAATGGTGTTTCACCCTGTGCCATCCGAGATCTCTCATTAAAATAGAGAATGAGAATCAAGATACTGCCGCCCTTCTGGAAAAGTGTGTTGATATCGACAAAAGGGGGACGCAACTCCCAAAGGCAAAAAGGTGCTCCATGGAATCTACTGAGGTGAGGAAGTGGTAGAGGTACATGGACGATGTCAAGAAGTGGGAGGACTCAAGACTACCCTTGGTTGGAGGATATATAAGAGGAACAGTGGCCGCAACCGTGAAACAAGGTCGAGTGTCAGGGGGATGACAAGACCGGTGTTAAGCTGTGCCAGAGGCGGGACAAGGTGAACAAATTTAGAGGGAAGAGGTAACCGACCTGTGGGGTACTCTGAAGATATGGACAATGTCAGCAAGGGTAAATGATAAGTACTGCTCCAATCCAAGGGTGACATGGGTTGCGTGTGGCCAAAAATAAAGCAAGTCACCAACAGTGACGACGAGGAAGGTAATGCCTAAAGGTAAAGGTGTTTGTACAATAAATAATAAATAATAAATAATAAATAATTTTGGGGAAAAATGTACAAATACAGAAACGGGTGCCCCAGTGTGAAATGCGTGCCCCAGGGAGGGAAGAATTGTTATGAGAAACTGATGAAGGGTGGGGGCCCCATTGGCGAGTTTCTGTATGAGGTAGGTGAAATGAAGATAGGTTCGCAGATGGGCAAACTGATGGTGGATGAAATGGTGGGTTCATGATCCTGCGGAGGTGCAAGTAAAAAAGAACATAACCATAAAGCGATGATTTGGGAGTCCATATGGGAAGCTAGCAAAATGAGGAGAAGAAGTATGTGGTTGATTCGCAACACGATGTAAGACTACCGGGACTCCCATCCCTAAAGGGTAATGAAAAATGGCATGAGTGTCAAAAGTGCAAAAAGGTGCTATGAATGGGACAACTCATGTGGGTGAGAATGCTACTGGGTTGCAGTACTGCAGATGCAAAATGGAGGTTTGGGTACTGCAGAGCCAGGAATGAGGATCCTAAAGGCTAATATCAGAGGGTGTGACTGGAAATGTAAATGCAATACAGTGGGATAGACTACATGCCAGTGCTGAATATATACCTGAAGGTATGATGTCGATGACTGATGAGCAAGTACCTTCACACATAACAACCAAATACCCAAAGTGAACAATATCTGAAGAGTATCAAAGTTGTGATCTTATATTTGACAAATATGACTATGCATGTGCGTACCTGATCGTGATATGGAAAAAGGGTGCCTCGGGGGCTCATGGTGAAAAGTGGCCCAGGGACAACCATGATGTAGGCGGCGGGACGCTGATCCCGTGGCTGAAGACGGTTCGAAAAATGGACGCCGTGGGCTCCTGGAATGGTGAGTGGAAGGTTGGAAAAAACCATATATATAGCTGTAGGGTCCACATTGCCACCTCATTTGTACTTGCTGCTACAATGAGTTCCAGAGCAGATCCAGAGGAGATTGAGTGATTCCGAGAGCACGAGGCATCCGTTTCCCGGTGTGCGAGTTTCAGGTTAGTGGTCTGAACATCCTGCATAGCTATAGGTTTCTAATTTTTGGGCAGGGTAGGTACGGGGGGTCGTACGGGGGTTTTAGGGGGTTTTTGGGTAGAGGGTGGGCCCACATGTGTGGGCGACTCAGTGGAAGGCGCGCATGAGTGCGCGCCTGTTCCTTGAGGAAGCGCGCATGTGTGCACATGGGTAGGAAATTAAGGCGCGCCTCAGGGGCGCGCCTGTGAGTTGGACAGGTGCGCATGATTGCGCGCCTGTGGGATGAACAGGCACGCTCACGAGCGCGCCTGTGGATATGACAGGCGCGCCCTAGAGCGCGCCTGTGGGAGAAACAGGCGCGCGCGCATGCGCGCCTGTATAGTGAACAGGTGCACATGTGCGCGTGCCTGTGGGTGGTAAAACCACGCCTTTGAGGTAAGGTTTCAGGGTGAAAAATTAGCTCTTTTTGATGTATTGGATAATTGCCTAAGCTAATGAATCTGGGTTGTGTGCAGGCGGTGATCTGTGACCATGGATGTGCAGTGGCGTGAGCGGGACTGGGAGCCGCTACGGGAGGCTGTGGTCTGTGCGAGGCCTGCAGTTCGAGCTTCTTTAGCAGCCAGTGGGTTGCTAAAGTTCTTCGAGTGCCCTTTATTATGGGCCCAAGAGTACTTGCTCCAGTTCTTGATTGAGATGTGGAGCCCCGAGAAGCACTGCTTCCTCGTGCGAGGAGAGCAGGTTACCTTCATTGCGGTGGAGGACGTCTATTTCTTGACTGGGCTCCCCTTCCGGGGAACACCGTTGCTGGTAGATCCTGTGCTGCCGAGAGATACTCCTCTGTAGGAGGTCGCCGAGCGATACTGCTCAGGCGAGCACTATATGACTGGGTCATCAGTGTGCATCAGTGCGATAGATGCCCTGCTGCATGAGTGCATAGCAGCGATGATAGTGCGGGTGTACGGGACCCGAGCGCCCCACCGGATTAGTGGTGGCGAGCTGATGCTGATGGAGAGGGTGGTGGTGGGCCGTGAGCGGTTCACTTGGGGTCTGACTTTACATGCGCAGATGATTGCGCAGCTGGACCGTTGTCGGTCCACAGGCAGGGGGGGTTCACTTTTGGCTCCATCCTGGTGGCCTTCTTCTTGGAGAGGGTGCCGATGTTGCGCCCGAGGGTGCTGCTAGAGGTACCAGGGGTACGAGAGCCGCGCTTGAGGCGGTGGTCCCAGATTTTGGTTCGCCATGGCGGTGGCGAAGGGGGACACTACTTCACTGAGGAGGAAACTCTGATATGGCGGCAGATGCCACAGTTTATACTCCAGTTCCCATATGCTAGGATGGACTTCCGGGGGGACCCGGATATGGTACTGCCTCCTGGGGAGGTTTTTGACCACAGAGGTACGTTGTGTATTTGTATGTTGTGATTTATTTTGTGTTTTTGATATACTAGTGCGTATGTTTGATGTATAGACACTGATACCATCTGTTTTTGTGTGTTTGGTGCATGTGCAGATTTGGCACCTCGCGGGCGTGAGGTGGAGGTGTTCAGAGCGCCAGCGCAGTGAGAGCAGGAGAGACCGCCGCGTGCAGGGAGGCGTCCGAGGGATGAGGCTGCTGGGGGACCATCAGGGCCTGAGAGACCGACGCAGAGGCACCACTTTGATGACTCTGGTGCGGGGCCATCTCATGCTCCTCCGGCGGCAGCTGGAGTAGGTGATGATGATCTAGTCCATCGGTTTGAGATGGTTTTTCGAGACGTGCCTGAGGGCATGTGGACCCGTATCCAGGACGAGGAGTTCCTGGAGCAGTGTATCGGGTTACCGCCACCATGGTAGTCGATCATGCGATGAGCAGCTGTGCTCGCCGCCATGATGAGTGGACGCCTGCCGCCTGGGCAGGGTGATCCTGCGGATGTTCCACCACCACCACCTGGGGCAGGTGGGGGTGGGCCACCACCACCTCCGGAGGAAGGGGCAGCTGGGGGTGCATTAGAGTCACCCTGATTGTATGAGGCTTTTTTGTAAACCTTTTTGATAGGCTGGTGAGCCGATTTTTGTACCGTTATGCGGCACGGGCCGGTGGGCCGATGTATTTTTTTTTGTATGTAAACATTCGGATGGTTGGAGAGGCCAATATATGTACATGAGTATACCTATTTTTTGGATCCAAATGTGTTGTACATGTGTGTTATCACTGAAATTTCGTCTGCACATGGCGACAAGAACTCCACATCATCAAAATAGCAATGAAGTCATTCAGGGCATTGAATTAAGTTCACAACATTCCAGAAGAGTAAAAAACTATACAAAGTAACCAAAAATTGAAAGGTGCTTTACAGCAACAGGGTGCGCGCGCGTATGCGCGGGACAAAAACGTGTTTCGAGCACATGCGCGCCCGACGCGCGCCTGTCCACATAAAAAGCCGTGCATTTGCTAATACGGCACATTAATTGCTTAAGTCGGCCTCCCGACCGCCAATGGACCTTCCCCCAAGAGGATTTGACATCCAGATCAGGGTCAGTTCTGCAAATTCGGCGAATTTATGGCTTAAGCGAACCCTAAACAGGTCTGTGTTTACACCAAAAGCTGGTTACGTGACCGACTGGAAAATGCTATAAATAACCATGAAGGCTCATTGTTTCAGTAGAGAATTCCCAAGCAAAGTTACGCTGCCCAGATCCATAGCTCAGTCTTTGACAAGCCATCCATGAGCGGCCTGACTCAGAGTTCTTTCAGCATTCATTTCTGTTCTACTCGTTTTGTAAGGAAAGCACAATCTTGAAGGCCCCGAAGGACCTTCCGCTGGAGGGAGAGAGAATCCCTATCTCTGTCCTCAGCGTGTACTCTGGTTTCACTAATAAGATCAAGCCTGGAACCATTGCCTACTCCCTTGTCTCATGTTTGATATTTCTATTTGTTTTCGAATTGTTATCTGCTTATTTCCAACTGTTAGTTAAATTGTATTCTGTTTTTGTTTTCTGCTTTCTGTTAACACCCTTTCTGCTACAGATGTTCTGCCTTTGATGAACCCTACAGGGCATGCAGAGCAGCCTCTATTTTGCTCACCTGCTGACAGATTGACCGCGAACAGATTGGCGACTCCACTGGGGAGACAAGGTATAAAATCCTCCTTCAATCGGGTTCAATTCGCTTTCCTTTTTGTTTTTTATTAACCTGCAGGCCTCCGCCGACCTACGGGACAGCCGATTCACAGGAGAATCGAGGGAAATTTGTCCGAAATTTATTTTTTCAGTCACGAGCACAAGCGCGCAGGTTTTCTACCACACAGTCGCGCGCATGCGCTCTGGTTTCTATTATATCGCACGTGCATGCGCTGATGCACCTCTGTCCATACTAACAGTCGCGCATTTGAACCAAAATTTGCATTGTAAGACCTTGGATGTGGGGGAAGTCATTTTTCCTTTTTTGATGATAATGTGTATGCTCTGAATACTGCACCACTTAGACCCCTCAACTTATAAAGGGGATAATCTAGCAAACATAGGCACCTAGGTGGATAAAATCATTTTTCCCTTATTTGCTTTTCGCCACGTGGATGGCTTGCTTTGATTTATATTCTAAGTTAAACATCAATCTTAATCAGATCTAAGCTCACATTTCGGGACTAGAAGTTGTAAGTAACAATCTTGAGTATGCTCTTCTCTCGCGCCATCAAGCGACCTTGAGAATCAGAAAGAGATTGCGAAAACGATCTCATCTCCCTTTAAATAAAAATTTCAAAACTTTTAGGAGAGGACAACGGCTCTTGTGAGACCCCTCTTAGTTTCATTTTTCAA
>CBVK0100745830.1:0-10858 GCA_900067695.1 Picea abies
TATATATATATATATATATATATATATATATATATATAAAATTAAATTATTATCATTATCAATTATATTAATTATATTATTGAATGAATTATTAATTTATGAAATCGTCTTATATATCTACAACTTTTTCAATGGGCTTCTAATAATTGAAGAATCCTTCCCCGCTAGATTGTCATAATATTCCTTGTTCGCTGACCAGATTTTCTTAGCCAAGTATGTTATGTTGCCGCGTTGAAGGGGAATTGTCTCACGATCCTGTTCAACGACCATTGTGTCTCAGCCAAGTATTTTGCCACGTGGATAAGAGAAGCCCAAGTATAGTATTTTGCCACGTGGATAGGAGAAGCCCAAGTATTTTGACTTGGCCCGCAGCAGTGTAATGAGTGGCACTATTCATCCCGCCATGGTTGAATTGTCTGAGAGCTTATCCTTCTTGTAACTGTCGCCGAGTCTGTGTATATCCGTTACGTGTCGAGAAGATGCTGACTGTGCCAACTACATGAAATTATACGTGGCGTCCAGGCACGCAGCGAGGATCGATCTCTCTCGATCGCTACGACGGCCAAAGTAGTACATGGCCACGTGGCCTCCAGTCGTACTATGGGACAGCCGTTCTCCAGATTCTCCAAAATAGGGGGCAAGATACTTCTCTAGAACCTCGTTCTACCATGTCAAAAGGTGCCTCAATTTAGTTGTGAATTAGTGCGCTAACAAAGCCATCGAACTAGAGCTAGGAGTCCTACGAAAAATGGGGATAGTCACATTTGTTTCATCCCTTAACATATCCCCTAGGATCGACGCTTATACCCATCAACTTTTAATTTCACATGAGAAAACACTCGGAGCATCATTCTCCTCGCTTTCAAATGGGAGCTAGAAGGATACATTCCAGTTTTACTTGCATGCAAGCATTTACCCTTGCTTCAAGTTTGGAAGAGCTCAGAGTGATAATTCATAGCCACTGTGGGATTATGGTGAGAACGGGGATTGAAATTGGGCATCCTAGAGGCCTGAATCTGACCAGGATCATTTTCCTCATATGTTTGATCTTATTTCTTGGGTTATTTGTCGGTGTCGTATGTGCTTGTCTGTGGAGTGGAATTGCTCATAGGGACTTGGTCCCAAAGGAAGGTTTGAATCTTAGTGCAGGTTGTGTTAGTCTATTTAGATAGCCTTTCTTGAAGCTCAATCTACAATGGGATTCTTCTCAGGTTGCAATTCTTAACTCAGAACCTTTTGGTCTCGTGGAATTTGAGAGCCCTGTCAGTGCAAGTCCAACATTAGGGAATTATTTTGGGTTAGTTAATTGTGATACATTTGGAATTTAGGGGACTTTGAGTAGGTGAGTGATCACATTTGGTAGATTGTTTTCTAGTGTTAATCATCACTATTCTTCGTTTATCAGAAGCCTATTGAGGTTAACTTTATGTTTTCCTTCAAGATGGAATCCTTTTCCTTGTTCTGACATCTCTAGTTTTAAAAGTTTAGAATTATTTAGTGATAACAACTCTTCCTTTGGCTCAAACTCTATTTCTAGGCTGGATTTAACATCTAGGGTTCAAGAGGGACTTTCTCCTTCTCATTGGGCCATAAGAACTTCTCCTGTATGGCCATCCCTCATCCATTTTGGATTGTTGAGGTGCTTAGCATGGAAAACAAAGAGATCTCGGAGTTTATAAGAGTCATGTGAAGACATGAGTGAAGAAATATAACACAAACAAGATTAGGACAAGACCTTTGGTGGGAAAAGCCTCAAGCCATATTCCTTCATTGTATTCATTTTAATGATACAAATACATAATACAATAATGAAGCCATTTCAATTTCACTTACATTGACACCTCATCAGGAGATAAGGTAGGAGGAGGGAAATTAGGAATCTAGAAACACACTTAGGATAAAAACTGTATCCTAGCATGTGAAATACAAAGGTGATATACTAGGACTTCATTATTGTATACGAGTAAAGGGCTAACATCCCCCCCCTCAATCATAAGTTTGAACAATAATACCAACAATGCAACATACATTAAAATACTCTCCAAGTCTTCATGTTGAAACTCTTGAGCTAAGCCTCAATGGAGAACTGCATTAAAAAATGTCAAATCTGAAAGATGAAAACTATGGAAAATCGCATTGTGTCATCATGTGAGCCAGAATGCCTGCAATTTGTTTACTGATGTGAACTCCAAAATGATGAGAGTGAACCAAGAGAAGTGAATCAACTGCAAGTCCGACACATCCCTGAAAATGCCTAACAACTCAATGAAATTCCAAGCTACAATGTAGAAGGATCTAGTTTTCCTCTGTTAGAGGTGAGAAAAAATGTCCACACCATTGCTCTCAAAATAAAATTCCCTCTGTATGATTTAATTGCAAGTCATTGAACCATAATTCTTCCAAAGTCTACCATCTACAAACTGCAATTGCCCATCTGGACAATTTGATGTTGTTGTTATCGAAACTTTAATTATGACAACCATCTTCAATTTCATCATCAAATCCCCCCTTTGTAAGCTAAAAGGAGAGACCACAAGTGGTTTCACGAATAATCTTCACTTAATTTTTTAACTCCCCTCTTAAGGTGCATGAGAGTTATATTTTGTTGCAAGGCACATCTTTACTCGAGTTTGAATTCTTCAATAAGACTAAAATAATCACTTGGTTGTTGATGACCATTGCCAAGGATCGATCCACTGATAGTGAATTTTTAATCTTACAATTTTGTTTCTCTTGGAACATTTATCTGACACGTGATTCTTCTTGACATAATTCTAACAAGGATGGAAATCAAAACACTGATTCTCCATGTGACCAACTCGATTACAATGTTGGCACTTCACATTCTGATGCTTAACTCAAACAGGAGAAGTAAAAACTTCTTGAAGGAATCCAGCACTTTGGAACTGGATTTGTCAGGAATAATTATAAATATGAAAGATAACTTCTTTGTCATATTGAAGTCCTTTTCTATGCTTGTTGTAGTTGATTTCTTCCCAAGATTTGATGATGGGCTTGGAAAGATTGCACTGAACGTGATCATGTTGAACTTGAAAAACTTCATCTTTATCTGCATCTGGAGTTGTCCTGTTGAGTTGCTCCTTCACTGATTGTTGATCATCATCATCATCATCATAGAGAGGATTGTTTTGAACAAAAACTAGCTCAGAACACTTCATTGGTTGTTGATTTTAGAGATCTATCAACTCATCATTTAGTAGTTGGGATTGTGCTTGAAGAATTCTAGCTTTAGCTTGCATCACATGCATATAAGTTAGCATTGATTGAAGTGTATCTATGTGAAGTATGATTGTATTATCTTTAACAATGTTTTTTATAGTGTTCAAAAAATCTAATAATTCGAGACTTCAGTCCATTTGAAAACTTGAACGATGTCTTCTTGTAACTCGTTCACTTGAAATTTACATTCACTTGCACTTCTTCACATTCGCTTGAATTTGCTTGCTTGAACTTGTTTCCTTGAACTCACTTTCATGTACATCACACTCACTTGAGCTCTACGCTCATTTGAACTCTTTTGCATACTAGCACTTCATGCTCGCTTGAACCATTTTCTCATGCTCGCTTGATTGTTGTTTCCGACAAGTTGAAGGTGTCAGTTACTACTGAAAATGCACCCAAACTTGTGATTTTACAATGATTTGATAGGTGCAACAATTGAAATTTGGACTCAAAAAAATAGAGGGTGTTAGGGTCAACCAAGAATGCACCTAACAAATACAATTCAATTTGATTTCAAAGATACAAATAAACTTACAAAATGACTATTTGCAAGTTACAATTAATGTTGATTCTGAAGTTGAATTGGTCTTCAAATTTGAATGTGTTGTCGATGCTTTTCAGTCCAATTCTCTTTTGATTACGAGTTTGATTTGTTCATGTTGATGTGATTTGATTGCTTGCAGAGGCTCGATTACATGTGCTTGATTGACATTAATTTGTGTGCCTTGAACTTCGTGTGTTTCATTAAATGATGATTGCAAGTGATTATGTCAAAACTAGACATAAACATCATAAATCAACCATGAAAATGTTCACCATTGCACACTAGACAAGGTGTACCTAAGGTCCCCTTATTCAGATTTCAGGCGGATCTAGGAAACAAACAAAAAATGAATCAATTTTATTAATAAGCGTGGCCCATGAAGATTTTCAACCACGGGGGCTTCACCTTTTTTACCAATATCTTATCACGTTCATTCATAAATGGGGGTTTTTAAATTGTGAAAAATAAAGTCAATATATTGTAGGTCACGTTCATTCATAAAGGGGGTTTTTAAATTGTGAAAAATAAAGTCAATATATTGTAGGTATTGGGGGGGATGTGGGGTCTTAGAGGGTTTATAGGTATTCGGGGGTATAAAAATGGGTATCTAGTAAAAATAGGGGTTTCTTTTAATGGAAAGATATATTGGGAGGAGGGTTCAAAAAAATGATTTTGGGAGGTATTTATCAATATATAATGAATTTAGGGGTATTCTTTAATATCCCATGAATGGAGGCACTATGTCAAAGGTTCATTGAGTGAAGACCCCATGTTTTCAACAATGCTTCTATTTTCCTATCAGTTAAAAAAATATGGACTTCTAATCATAACAATACAATCAACATTTTTACAAATTGAATACCAATTACAATGGTTAAACAATATCCCATAACTACATGTTGTGCAACATTACCCTCATCTCAATGTTTCAAGCTCATCCCTTACAAAACAATAGATATCCATGCCTTTTACATAAAAAATGATATTGTGTCTTGTATAGTTTTCCATATACTTCAAAACTTTCACAATGTCATTGTATATTTCAACATGTTTTAGAGACTAGATAACCATTCCCTCCAAATCTGGCCCTACCACATATACTTCATTGCAATTACTGAAATCTTGCACACAATTTTGTATATAAAGTGAGAAAATTTAACGTAATATATCTCCCTCTTTTTTAATAAGTTTCACAAGTGCATAATGGGTAGTTCTCATTCCAGCTATGCAAATCTTGTTCAGAACTCATTTCAATTGGCTTGACCTTGTGGTAGCTTGATGAGAAGACACATTTGTGAAAATCGACCAAAGAGATTGTTGATCTTTGGATGCGTGTGAGTGGTTTTCTTTTCTTCGCAAATCTCATATGGTTTCTTGCATGAACATGACGATGCTTATGTCCAAAAATTTTGTCGCTACAAAACCCCTTTCACCTGAATGTTCAAGTCTGCAATCTCGACCAAAACAAATCCATACCTTATCCCGAAGACGTTGTATGGGTTCACCTGAATAGCTTTACAAACAAAATTTGAAACTTATGCCAAATGAGTTAGCCTCTTACATGAATAGATTTTATAACAATAAAAAAAAAAGCAGCCACACATACCAAGAAACAGATTGGATTGCTTAAAATTGAGATCAATTGGAGCTCTCTCTTGTCTTTGCCTTATACATCCATGTAATGATTTCCACATAGCACTCCCATGGTGTAAAAAAAAGATGCTATGGAAAACTAATATAGCTTTCTTCAGTCCCTAAGACTTATACTGCTATGATACCAATTGAAGAAATATAACACAACAAGATCGGGACAATAGTTTTGGACGAAAAGGACTCAAGTCAAATTCTCTCATTCTATTCATTTTCATTTTGATGATACAAATATATAATACAATAATGAAACCACTTCAATTGCTCTCACATCAACACCTCATAAGAAGATAAGGTAGGAGGAGGAAAATTAAGAATTTAGAAACACATTTAGGATAAAAACTATATCCTAACATGTGAAATACAAAGGTGGTATACTAGGACTTCATGATCGTATATCAATAAGAGGCTAACAATGAAGAAGTCATCAATTTGAACAAGAGAGCCTTTCTTTCAATTTTTTCAAAGATAAATGAAATCAAGCATAATTATATATCACAATGCGCAACATTATAAATATATTGGTTCACCAAAAGAAAAGGATAAGCATCCTTGAAGAAGATTGTAACATGTTGAGGAACCTGGTTCCAAATCTTCGTAAGGATACTTTGTCTTCATCTTCCAATGAAGAAGAAACAACCCATCAACTTAAGGAGCCAATGGACATTGAACAACATAATTCTCTTCCCTCTAACGTGGGTCAAATGAAATCAAATAGTGACCATGTCTTCCATTGAATCTTATGCATTTCAAAGTTATTAGAATTTGAAGAGCTTTTCTTAAGCAAGTCACAAACAACTTGCAGTGATCATTTTAAAGATTGAAATTTATTTTAAAATGTAGAAACTTGGGAAAGTCTTACTAGTCCCTAATATGCAAACTATAAAATGTTTGGTGATATATATTTTTTTAAATATTGAAATTTCTAAGGATTTTATATAGTTTGTATAATTTTTTGACAATTTTTAAGGTAAAATAATTCTATCCTATAGAATTTGGGCGAAACACTTTTAGAAAAGATGAAAATTGACAAATCTTTTTTTGGGAAAAAAACATGGAAATTTATCCCATGAGCAATATATAGTCCCTAAAATTTTCTCTACAAACAACAAGAACAGTTGAAATGTATTTCATATAGTTTGATTTGAAATAATTATTGTAATGACAAAGAACTGCTTAGTTTTGTTTCTTGAAACTTTGGATAGTGTTATATAACCAATGTTATCTTTGCTATAGCCCCTTATTAATATAATATTTTTGTTATAGTGAAAAAAATAAAACATTATAATACAATTTCTATATTTAAATGATGAGTTTTAATAACATTATGTTACAATTGAATGATGAGTTTTAATGATGGTGATGGGACATCCCTTCCTAAACAATATAAATTCAAATAACAAATTTAATAAAAAAATATTCAAAACATGTATATTTTAAATTTATAATTTTTTAAAAATACATTTTTTATTTTTTGAGGTGGTAAATTTATCATAATTTAGTGGTCAATTGGCACTAAGGATAGTTATTATTGACTACTAATTAAATTTATATCAATAACTAAAAATATAATTAAATTTGCTAAATTTCAAAAATTAAATACATTATATATGGTATTAGTCCCTACCAAAGGCTAGCACTATAACAATTGATTCAACACCGACCTTCAATTACTTTTCCTTCGACTAGAAATGTTTTTCTGCCTCTCAAAGTTGTACATAGGAAAAGTAAAATAGTTATATTTTGTAATATTTTAATTTTTTATATTTAAAAAACTATTGGATAATAAGTTGGAACTCTTATTGTTGAGTTGTTTTAGTCAATCCTAAGCTTCGATTCTATTATATCTTCATATATTCATCACTGTTGTTTTTGAGGTCTTTAAATAGGATATGACACAATACATTTTTTTCAATTGTGTACAACCTAAGTTTATTGAAGCTCTTTCTCGAAATGACAATGATGGATTTTATAGATTTTGCATCTATTGATTGAGCTCATTAAATTCATGTATGTTGAGTGAATAAATGTGGATTGTCATGTTGTATTAACAATTATACAATGTCAATGAATAAATCATCTGCTTGTCAATGAATAAATCATCTGAATATTGATCTGTCACATTCTTTCTGCTTGCCTCAACCCTATCCTTACCACCTCACCGCCTCATTGTCGTGTTCACACAACTATTCTCAAATTAATTGTTAGTCACTAGAGTATTTACAATGTACCGAACTTGAACCATATATAGTTACAACATGACCCTGTCCTTGTGCTCAACTGGTCTTGCACTAGCGGTCCTACAAGTATAAGCTAGATTGCCTTACTTTTTAATTAAAGAATACGCAATATACCAAATATAAAAAGTATGCAGAACATAAATAAAATGCTAGAAATGGAAAAATAACAACAATATAACTAGAATAATCACCGCAATAACACTGAAATGATATAAGAATAACAACAAAAATAACACTTTGATTCTGAGAGCAATGTTCATGGACCTCTTCGAGGGGGCAACCTCCAGTCGAGCAGAGCTCTATTACAATAATCTCCAAGCTAGGGTTCTCATATCCTCAAATCCTATTTATACTAAATATGTTTATCAAAAGAAGAATCTAGAGGAAGATCCTTCTAGATGCAGAAGTTTCTATTAGGTCTTCTTACATTTGACTTATTCTATATTATTGCAAGGCCTTATTAATATTGACCTTTATTAAATCCGAATATATTGTTCTACCTATGTGCGGGTTAGGACCCTAACATGTCCTCCCCCTTAAAAACAACCTTGTCCTCAAGGCTTGAGATGTGGAAATTGTTGTAGAATGGTAGTTGGTTCCCAAGTGGCATCTGTTGGAGTTGTATCTTTCCACTGGATTAACACTTCCTTGATGGTTCTCTGACGTAGGCAACACTCACGTTGGTCCAAAACTGCTTGTGGCTATAGCCAAATGGATCCTTCTTCAACTAACTTGGGAAGGTTGGTTTGACTTTGGCACTTAGTTCCGATCACCTTCTTTAAGAAGGAAACATGAAAAATAGGTTGTAGCTTCGAATGACTGGGCAAAGATGATTGATAGGCCACTTGTCCCACATGCTTGAGAATTGTATAAGGACCATAAAATTTGGGTGCTAGCTTCTGACAATGCTCGGCCTTGAGGGAATTCTGCTTGTAAGGTTGTAGGCGAAGAAACACCTAATCCCCTTCTTCAAATTGGCGTTCAGAGTGACCTTGATCTGCTTGTTGCTTCATGTGATTTTGTGCCATGACCAAATTATCTTTGAGGGTACGGAGAATAGTCTCTCGAACTGTAAGTGTTTGGTCAACCGCCTGGACCTTCGAGACACCAGGTAAGTATGAGAGAACTGAAGGTGGCTTCTGTCCATATACCGCTTCAAAAGGAGTCATGCATGTAGTTGTATGGTATGAAGTGTTGTACCACCATTCAGCTAGGGGTAACCATTGAGCCTACTGATTTTTCTTTTCAGAGGCAAAACACCTCAAATATGTTTCCAAACGCTTGTTGACAACTTCAATTTGACCATCAGTCTGGGGATGATAAGTTGTACTGAGATACAATTGGGTGCCTTGCAGCTTGAACAATTCTTGCCAAAAATTTATTGTGAAAGTTGGGTCGCAATCAGAAACAATAGAGTGTGGCATGCCATGAAGCTTGAAGACCTGATCCATGAAAATTTGAGCCACCATGGATGTTGTAAATGGGTGTTGAAGAGCGCAGAAATGAGCATACTTGGAAAGGATATCAACAACCACCATGATGACTGATTTATTTCCTGATTTGGGTAAGCCTGTAATAAAATCCATAGAGATGTCCTTCCAAATAGCAGGTGGAATCGGGAGCAGTTGTAGTGTGCCCGGAGATTTGACTGTTTATCCCTTTTTGCGTTGACACACATCACATTTGACAACAAAATTATGAATGTCCTATTTCATACCATCCTAGAAAAAAGAACGTTTGACCCTGTCATAGGTTTTGGTGAACTCGGAGTGCCCCGTTGTCAGTGTAGCATGAAGCTTAGAAAGTACCATGGATTTAAGCTTTGATTGTTTACTTAAATACAAAAGACCTTTGTATCGAAGCTCATCATGGAGCCAAGAGTACCCTGGGGGAGCTAGAGCATTGGACTGCAATTGTTGGATCAACTGCGAACTTTTGGGGATCTTATAACCATTCCTGGAGAACGGCTTGGAGCCAATCTGGTACAATGAAGGAAAGAGAAAAAAGGGATCCTTCATCTTCATATTTGCGGGAAAGTGCATCCACAACCACATTTTCTTTGCCTTTCTTGTAAATGATCTCATAATCATATCCAAATAGCTTAGTTACCGATTTTTGTTGCTCCGAGGAGGAAATGCGTTGTTCCAGAAAATACTTGAGACTTTGATGGTCTGTCTTAATTTGGAAGCGTTTCCCCAATAGATAAGGGCGCTACAAAGAAACGACATGTAGAATAGCCAACATTTCCTTTTCATAGATAGATTTGCCTAGATTTATTTCAAATAGTTGCTTGCTAGTAAAGGCCAAAGGTCGAACCTCTTGCATAAGGACGACACCAATTCCTTTCCCTGAAGCATCACATTCCAAGACAAAGGCCTTTGTGAAATCAGGAAGGACCAAGACTGGAGTGGTGCACATGGCCATCTTCAAGGTTTGAAAAGCTTGAGTAACAGCTGGAGTCCAAGTGAAAGAGTTCTTTTTTATGAGAGCAGTGGGAGGTGATGCAATCTTTCTATGATTCTTAACAAACTTGCGATAATAACATGTTAAGCCCATAAATCCACACAATCTTTTGATATTCTTTGGGTGAGGCCATTCTTGCATAGCTTCAATATTTTTAGGATCCACCCTGACGCCATCCTTGCCAACCAGATGAACCAAGTACTCTACTTCTGAGGTGCCAAAAGCAAATTTAGATTGTTTTAGGAAAAGTTGGTGATGAGAGAGTAGATGGAGAACTCGATTCACATGAGCAAGATGTTATGTCTAGGTATTTCTATAGATGAGGATATCATCAAAGAAAACTAAGACAAAATGACGAAGAAAAGGACAGAAGACATGATTCATGAGGCCTTGGAAGGTGGAGGGGGCATTACACAAGCCAAAGGGCATGACCAAAAACTCATAGTGGCCCTCATGAGTTCTAAAGGCAGTCTTGGGGATGTCTGCCTCTTTCATACGTATCTGGTGGTAGCCTGAACGAAAATCAAGTTTAGTAAAGAATTGGGTGCCACTTAGTTCATCTAGGAGGTCATCAATGACAGGAATGGGAAATTTGCCTTTAATGGTAAGTTTTTTGAGGGCATGGAAGTCAGGACACATTCACCAAGAACCTTCTTTCTTCAAGACCATGCCCACAGGAGAAGAGTAGGGGCCCATACTGTTGGATTACTGAGAGGGG
>CBVK0100745831.1:0-10858 GCA_900067695.1 Picea abies
GTGTTTATGGTTGCATCTCTAATACATTTATGTTATATTACTGAATATTTTTTATATCTCTGTGCATTTCCTTATTATATCTCCACTCTCATTTCGTGCCGAAAATAATCTGGATCATCCATACTTGTCCTACACAGTGGAAATCACTACTTTCCGCCTTGGGGGTAGTTGACCCTGCTGATACACGACTCATCACCTTTGACCTTGATAGCTGTGAACCTCGTCTTCCCGCCTTGGTCACTATTCAAATACCAGTAAAAATACGGAACATCACCGTCCATCGGTGTATCATCAATGAAGGCGCATCTACCTGCATCATGTCCAAAACAGTATGGTAGAAGCTCGGTTCCCTGGAACTCATACCCTCCGCCATCACACTATGAGCCTACGACGGACGACCATCATCTCCTGAAGGGCTCTTCCAAAATGTCCCCATGGAACTCGGGGGAAAAACCATTCTCATTGACATCGAAGTTATTGACGCCCCACTCGATTACAATATCTTGTTTGGACGTAGCTACATGTATGCTATGAAGGCAGTGGCATCATCAGTCTTTAGGACAATCATGTTCCCCCACAACAGAAAGATTGTAACCATCGACCAAGTCTCACATTATGAGCCAAACCCCTCTGCCAACCTCGATAACATTCTTCCCCTCATTCACACCAACAAAGACGCATACCCACTCGTCGAAATGGGTCCGGGGATTTTCAAAGATCCATCTTTGTTAGGGACATACCATGGAGCACCACCACTCCTTCCCCCTAATCAAGTCTGCGTCATCTCATCTAATGGATCTCACACGGAGGATACTCATCCTCCTCAGGAGGCTTCAGTCATTCCTGACGTCTCAATAGTCACAGAACCACTCCCACAGGAGCCTCCTGCGCACTCATCGACCCCTACGGTCCAAGAATCCACACTACCTCAAGGGCCTAATCCCATTTTGGAGACAGTTCCCCGACCCCTCACTCAAATTCCCTTATTTTACCCTCCACCCGGTATAGAAGCTTTCCAGGTAGCCGCAATGCTCACACTACCCAATATGGTGTTAGCAATCCCAGTGTGGTATTTATATCCACTTGAGATGGTCCCTCACCCACAGGAAGGCCTCCCCATGACAATTCCTGTCCTCACCCCCACTACCCCCATACTCCCTACCCCCCTTGTTATAGTTGGGGGCAGGAGAAAGAAGAAGGAGCCCATGGCTCCACTTCCTCCATGCATCCTACCAACTTGCGCACTATGTGAGAAAGAGGGTCACCAAACCAACAATTGCCCATCACTACCAGAATTAAGAAATTTGATTCCCATCAATCAAACTCCCACAACACCCGTCAATACTACTAGTCCCACTACCACCACACCAACCAGTAGTAAAGGGTTGAGAAATAAATTCACGTGTGCTATCTGTTTCGAATATGGCCATTACACCCATCATTGCCCCACACTGCCACATTTTTGGTAGACATTAGCTGCAGTACGCCAGAATTTCCAGAACAACCCACGCCCTGCTACGTCCTCTTCAAACATCACTGACATTCGCTATGTCACCACTACAGTCAATGAACGTATGAGATGCCCTTGTTCTCTCTGCGATTCATTAGCTCACTTTACATACCAGTGTCCCATAATCCTCGCATACAGGCAACGTCAATTGACCCTGCATCACCAACTCACAGAGGCAGTAATTGACCTTACCTCGCCACTCGAGGATTTTTATGTCATTTCACCTGAACCTGAGGCACTCCCAATGCCTCCTTGGTTCTTAGATGGCGTATCTGAGGATTTACCCCGTAACCCACCCAACTCTTCTATTCATTCCCCTGTGGACACTATCCATCCAACCACCATGGGTACCCCTCAGTGCTTCAACATATGGTTCATGACGAGTGAACCCTCATCATCTGCTCGCATCACTCCCCTTGCTTCCCCAGCAGGGGGAAATCACACTAGAGCTGAGATCACTCCTTACGACCCCTTATATTCCTGTCATTTCCAATGCAATGAGGAAATACTAGAAGAGATACACCACCCAAACTCTCCCTGGGACACACTACATCATCGTGGCCTCTTCCTTCCACAGGAAGCCCTCATGCCTCCTAACCAAAACCCCATTTACGCGGTCGAAACCAAAGATTTTATCCCATCCGAGTCTATCGATTGGTTCAACAATCCCATTCCTGCCCCTGACGCCTTTGAAGAAGGTAATCTGGCTAACATTTCCCCCACCATCAAAATCAACATTTCCATTACATATGGTGTTGTCGAAGAAATCATCATTGGAGCTGCGTGCACTCCTCAGGAAATCACCGCATATAAAACCCTCTTCTAGGAATACAGGGATATTTTCGCCTGGTCATACACAGAGATGTCGGGCCTTGACCCATCTATTGTCGAGCATCACATCGACACCTGGCCTGACATCACACCAGTTCGCCAGAAACAGCGACCGCTACACCCATCCAAAGCCGCGACTATCAAAGCCGAAATAGACAAATTACGTACGGCCGGATTTATTTATCCCATCGCTTACACTTCATGGGTTTCCAACCCTGTACTCATAGAAAAAAAACAGGGCACCATTCGTGTATGTACAGACTTTCACGATCTCAATAACGCATGTCCAAAAGACAACTTTCCAACACCTTTCATCGATCAAATTATCGACAACTGCACCGGCCATGAGGCTCTCTCCTTTATGGATGGATTCTCTGGCTATAACCAAATTCAAATCCACCCAGCCGATCAATATAAAACTGCATTCATTACCCTGTGGGGTACTTTCTCATATCGTGTCATGCCTTTCGGCTTAAAAAACGTTGGCGCAACTTTCCAGCGGGCCATGACATACATCTTTCATGATCTGGCTGTAATCATCCTCGCCTACTTGGACGACCTCATAGCTCAATCTAAGAAACGCACCCAACACCTCGATGATTTACGAATCATCTTTCAATGGTGTCGCCAGTATAACATCTGCTTGAACCCTCTCAAGTGTGTGTTCTGCGTCACCGCAAGGCACCTCCTCGGTTTTATCATTTCCCAAAGCGGTATTACCGTGGACCCCCTTAAAGTCAAAGCCATTACCGAAATTCCACCTCCCCGAAATTTATGGCAACTTCAGAGCCTCCAGGGAAAAGCTAACTTTCTTAGACGCTTTGTTCCTAATTACGCCATACGCGCACATGGTTTCCTTTGCTTACTTCATCACGACATCCCCTTTCACTGGGACGACTATGCCCAATAGTCGTTTGATGATCTCAAAGCAGTTCTTTCAAATGCCCCTTTAATTAGTGCACCTGACTATAATCGCGACTACATCCTCTACATATCAGCATCAGCTGTATCAGTAGTCGGTGTCCTCATCCAGCTCGGAGATGACAATCATGAAAATTTCATTTACTACGTTAGTAAGAACCTCTCGGGCCCACCCTTGAAGTACAAACATGAAGAGAAACTTGCTCTTGCTGTTGTCCTCGTAGTCTAGAAACTGTGCCATTACATTCTGCTTCGCACCACGAAGGTCGTCACAGATTCAAACCCTATGTAATATTTGCTAAGCCGTCGAAAAGTTAATGACAAATTCGCTCGATGGATCATTATCCTCCAGGAATACGACCTCGAGTTCTCAACACCTAAGAGTAAGAAGGCCCTCGTTCTCGCCAAACTTGTCACGGCCCTTCCCTCTGACACCACTAGTCCCCCCGTCAACACCGACTTTCCTGACAAACATCTCTTTTACATCGCTTCTGATGATCCTTGGTATGGCGACCTTCTTGTCTACCTACGAACTCAAAATTTCGGTAACCATTTATCACGAGATGATCGTCGATGTATTCGCCATCAGGCCCCTCGCTATCTCCTCATTGGAGACATCCTATATCGGCGGGGCGTCGACACCATTCTTCGTTGTTGCCTGACTATTGACGAGGCCGACAGAGTCTTAAACGACTACCAAAGCGGTGCTTGTGGGGGCCATCTTTTGGGTATATCCATGGCTCAGAAGATCATCCGAGACGGTTACTTCTGGCCTACCCTGTTTCATGATTGCATTCATGCCATGAAACGATGTGAGCAATGTTAGCTCTACGCCAACAAAACCTGAGCTCCCCCCGCTCTTCTTCACCCTGTCATTACCACGAGCCCATTTTGTAAATGGAGCATCGACTTCATGACTTGTAATCCCCCCTCCAGCAATGGTCACAAATACATTGTTGTCGTGGTGGATTACTTCACCAAATGGGTTGAAGCTATGCCCACTTTCAACAACACTGCTGACACGGCAGCGCGTTTTTTCTTCAACCACGTCATATCCCATTTTGGAGTACCACTCCAACTTGTTTCCGACCATGGGAAACACTTCGAGAATGAGATATTCGTCGAACTCTCATCTCGGTTAGGCTTCTCTCAAAAGTTTGCCTCACCATATTACCCTCAGTCCAACGGACAGGTCGAGGCAGTGAACAAAGTCCTCAAGACCATGTTACAGCGCATGGTTAATAAACATAAGACCAATTGGCATCATATGTTATTTTCCATGCTATGGGCTTATCGAACGGCAGTAAAGACCACTACAAGTTTCACACCATTTCATTTAGTCCATGGGGTCGAGGCAACTCTTCCCATCGAGTGCGAAATTCCCACCCTATGCACCGCAATTGAGCTATTTCCTGACACTGCTCCAATGGAGCAGTGCTTGCTGAACTTGGAGTCATTGGATGAAGATCGTCGACCTTCATTACAGAACAATGAGGCAGCTAAAAAATGATCCAAAGCTACCTTTGATCGCCATGTCAACCTTCGTTCATTCCGCGAAGGTGACCTCATCTTGGCCTATGATATCGCTCATGATACCTTCGGCCACGGAAAATTCGAATCACTTTGGCATGGCCCTTACATCATCCAACATTGCCTCACCAAAGGCGCATACATCCTAGCCTCCCTCGAAAGCCTCTCACTCAAGGAACCCGTCAATGGGTTGTACATCAAGAAATTTTATGCTTAGAAGTAGTCATGCTACTTTAGGTTATTTTTTCTTCTTTTTTAGTGTTTTTTATCTTTTTTTCTCCTACCCTCTCGTCTAAACTATCCTTTGTGCTATTGACAGATGCTTCCTCCACCAGCCTACCACATTGGTTATGCCAACGGCGCCAGCCATTGGACACAAAATCTCGCTTCAGCGGCTTGGGATCTATATACCCCCTCACATGAAATGCTCCATTCAAGTGGCATCTGTTTGGGACCAGCAACCAACAACCAAGCCGAATACACTGCGGTCATTGGCCTCCTGGCCAACGCCCAGCGTCATCATATTCACCACCTTAGCATCTTCCTTGACTCTCAACTAGTCGTTCTCCAGCTCAACAATATTTACCATGTACACGATCCGCGCCTCTTTCGCAAATACCTGCAGGTTAGATTATTATCTCGACATTTTGATTCCATTACATTTGCACATATTCCAAGACAATTGAATCAAACAACAGATGAAATAGCTAACATGGTGTTAGATTGGCATATATCACATCAAGCTACACATACATAACACATCTCATATATCCTGTCACAGCATATAGATAGAATAGACATCATCATCATTAACAAAAAACATATGTAAACAACATCAGGATCTCAAAAATGTGTATACTCATATATCTATATATCAAGGCCTCTCCGACCATCTGAATGATTACATACAAAAAATACATATGCCCGCAGGCCAGTGCCACACCTCGGTACAAAATTGGCTTACCAACCTATATACAATAAAAAAGGTATACAATATACATCCATCAGGGTGCCTCTATCACACCCGCAGCTGCTCCTCCCTCAGGAGGAGGTGGTGGCCCACCCCCACCTGCCCCAGGTGGTGGTGGTGGAACACCTGCAGGACCCTCCTGCCCCGGCGGCAGGCGTCCACTAGTCATCGCGGCGAGCACAGATGCTCGTCGCACTATACTCTGCCATGGTGGTGGTACTCCAATGCACTGCTCCAGGAACCCCTCGTCCTGGATGCGGATCCAAATGCCCTCAGGCACGTCCTGTAACACCGTCTCAAGATGACGACGTATATCATCAAAATCTACTCCAGCTACCGCCGGAGGAGCATGTGATGGCCCTGCACCGGGATCATCAAACCGACGCCTCCTCGCTGCCCTCTCGGGCTCTGCTGGTCGCCCCACGACCTCATCTCGATGACATCTCTCTCCATGTGGTAGTCTCTCTGGCTCTCACTGAACCGGCGCTCTCTGCCACTCCACCTCGCGCCCGTGAGGTGCCACATCTGCACATGCACAAAACAACAAACAAACGATCGTATCAGCGTCTATATCACATATGAACTGGTATATCAAAAGCTAACATAAATCAAAACATACAAATACACAACATACCTTGATGGTCGAAAACCTCCCCAGGAGGCAACACCATGTCCGAGTCCCCCCGGAAGTCAACCTCGGCATAGGGGTATCGAAGGATCACTTGCGGCATATGCCGCTATATCTGTGTCGCCTACACGGTAAAGTAATGACCACCTTCGCCACCACCGTGGCGAACCAACACTGCAGACCATCGCCTCAAGCGTGGCTCTCGTGCCCCTGGCGCCTCGAGTAGAACCCTCGGGTGCAGCATCGACACCCTCTCCAAGAACCAGACTACCAATATTGAGCCGAACGTGAACTCTCCGGTACCTGTGGATCAACATCGATCCAAATGCACGATCATCCGTGCATGTAGAGTCAACCCCCATGCAAAGCACTCACGGCCCACCACCACCCTCTCCAGCACCAATAGCCGGCCACCACTAATCCGTTGGGTCGCAAGTGACCCATACACATGAACAATCATCGCTGCTATGCAACGATGTGCCAGGGAATCTAGACCACTCACACTCACTACAGTCCTAGACATGTAGTTCTCACCTGAGAAATATCACTCAACGATCTCCCTTAGGTGTGTGTCCCTCGGCAGCACAGGCTCTGCTGGCAGCGGCGTTCCCCGGAAGGGGAGCCCAGTCAAAAAATAGACATCCTCCACCGTAGTGAAGGGGATCTGCTCTCCTCACACAAGGAAGCAGTGCAACTCTGGACTCCACATCTAGAGAAGGAAGTGTAGTAAATACTCCTGTGCCTGTATCAACGGGCACTCAAAAATTTTTAGCAACCCACAGGTTGCTAAAGCCGCTCGCACCGCAGGCCCTGCATTGGCCACAACATCTCGCAACTGCGACCAGTCTTGCTCACGCCACTGAACATCCATAGTCACTGCTAGCCACCTTCACACAACAAAGAGTCCTATATCAGCTTATGCAACCATCCAATGCATCAAAAAGACTCATTTTTCACCCCCCAACCTTGTCCCAAAGACGCGGTTTTCTTACCCATAGGCGTGCACGTATGCACGCCTGTTCACTATACAAGCGTGCACAAATGCGTGCCTATTCACTGCACAGACGCGCTCATGAGCGTGCCTGTCTATCATATAGACGCACTCACGAGCGCGCCTGTCCATCTCACAGGCATGCATTAGTGCGCGCCTGTCCACCTCACAGGCGCGCCCCTAGGGTGCGCCTTAAATTCCCACTCACGCGCACCCATGCGCATTTATTCTATGGACAAGCGCACACATATGCGTGCCTTCCACTGAATCACCCGCGCATGCAGGCCCACATCCTATAAAAAATCCCCTTAAACCCCTTGTACGACCCCCCGTACCTACCCTGCCCAAAAATTGGAAACCTATTTCTATGCAAGATGATCAGACCACTAACCTGAGACTCGCACACCATTGATCGGATACCTCACGCTCCTTGAAACTCCAAATCTCCTCTGCAATCTTCTCGTCCAGTCACTGTAGCAGCAGGTACAAATGAGGTGGCAATATGGGCCCTACAACTATATATAGGCCTTTTGCCAAACTTCCACTCACCATTCCAGGAGCCCAGGGTGTCCATTTTTCAAACCGTCTTCAACCACGGGATCAGCATCCCGCCACCTACATCACGGTCGTCCCTGGGTCACTTTTCGTCCTAGGCCCTCGGGGCACCCTTTTTTCCATATCATGGTCAGGTACGCACACACATAGTCACATTTGTCAAATACATGCTCATATCTTTGATTCTCTTCAGATATAGTTCACTTTGGGTATTTGGTTGTTCTGTGCACAGGTACTTGCTCATCGGTCACCGACATCATCCCTTCAGGTATATATATTCAGCATTGGCATGTAGTCTCCCCCGTTGTATTGCATTTCCATTTCCAGTCACACCCTCTGATATTTGCCTTTAGGATCATCTTTCCCGGCTCTGCAGTACTCACACCTCCATTTGCATCATCAGTACTGTAACCCGGTAACATTCTCACCCACATGAGTTGTCCCATTCATAGCACCTTTTGGCACCTTATGACACTCATGCTATTCTTCATTACCCTTTAGGGATGGGAGTCCCGATAGTCTTTCATCATGTTGCAGATCAACCACATACTTCTTCTCCTCATTTTGCTAGCTTCCCATATGGACTCCCAGATTGTCTCTTTATGGTTCTATTCCTTTTACCTGCACCTCCGTAGGATCATGAACCCTCCATTTCATCCACCATCAGTTTTCCCATCTACGAACCTATCTTCATTTCACCTACCTCATACAGAAACTCACCGATGGGGCCCCCACCCTTCATCTATTTTCCAAGAAATTTTTGCCCTCCCTGGGGCACTCATTTCACTCTGGGGCACCCGTTTCTGTATTTGTACATTTTTCCCAAATTATTCATTATTTATTGTACAAACACCTTTATTTTCAGTCATTTCCTTTTTTTCGTCACCGTTGGCGACTTGCTTCCTTTTTGGCCACACACAACCCATGTCACCCTTGGTTGGAGCATTGCTTCTCATTTACCCTTGCCGACATCGTCCATATCTTCAGAGTACTTCACAGGTCACTTGCCTCTATCCTTTGAATTTGTTTACCTTATCCCACCTCTGGCACAACTTATCCTCGGTCTTGGCATCCCCCTGACACTCGACCTTGTCACACGGTTGCGGCCACACATTATATCATACACCCTCCAACCAAGGGCGGTCTTGAGTCTTCCCACTTCTTGACTTTGTCTATGTACCTCTGCCACTTTCTCACCTCAGTAGATTCCACGAAGCCCTTTGCTTCTGGGAGTCGCGTCCCCCTTTTGTCGACATCAGTACCATTTTCTAGAAGGGCGACAGTATCTTGATTCTCATTTTCCATTCAATGAGAGATCTCAGATGACACAGGGTGAAACACCATTACTCCCTGCTGTCGTTGGCCCCCATAACATTCGACGCCAACACTTTCTCATGTTACGGTGGGTCTTACCTTGCGACTATTGCAGTTATTATTATCATTTTCCGAAGACCTCTGAACTTGGTCAGGCCATCAATGCCCACATCATCGTCGCTGCTTATTACCGCGATCGTTGCCTATTGTTCAGAGTATGTTCCTTTGCAGAATTGTCTTCTGCCTTTATCATTACTGCCCCCGAGGGCACTGCAGTTGTCTACACCAACACTTCAGTCATCATTTTTCAGAGTTACCTAACACGAGCATGGGGCATGCCGGCCTCGTTTGTACACAGTTGTATATTGTTACGCACCTTCTGGAAGGTCGGGTTCTACCAGTCCCTTTCTTCTCCAAAGGATTGCTCTACATGGTCCCACTCTTGCTCTCTCTTACCACAACATTCTCAGTAAAAGAAACATTGATGGATTTCGGCTATACGTATGCTCCTAACCTCATCCATCAGGGGGCATCTGTTATCACTGAAATTTCGTCTGCACATGGCGACAAGAACTCAACATCATCAAAACAGGAATGAAGTCATTCATGGCACTGGATTAATTTCACAGCATTGCAAAAGGGTCAAAAACTATACAAAGTAACCAAAAATTGAAGGGCGCTTTACAGGAGTTTGGTGCACGCGCACATGCGTGTTACAGAAACGTACCATGCGCGTATGCGCGCATGACGCGCAACTGTTAGCGCAAAAACCCGCGCACCTGCTAAACGACACATTTACTGAATTGGTCGGCCTCCCAACCACTTATGGACCAGCTCCCAACCTGATTTGACCATCAAATCTGAGCTGAATCCGCATGGTAGGTTGGTCAAAGACCTAACTGAGCCCTAAAGAGCCCCTTTCCACACCTCAAAAGAGTTACATAATCACCCAATGCTATGCTATAAAAAGCCATGAAGAAACATCATTTTCTCAAGGAATTTCATGTAATGTTATGCTGCCTAGATTGTTTTAAGGACTCACTCCTTGACAATAACACATTAGCACCATTTCATTGAGCCATTCACCTCTCCATTGAGTGAATGTGCTTGGAGTTCTTTCACCATCATTCTCATTTTCTTATTGTAAGGAGAGCAAGTTTGTGAGGGCCTCAAGAGCCTTCCTTTGGAGGAAGAAGGAACCACAATTCCCTTTCTTCATTGTTCTTTGATTTCATCAATAGACCAGCTCAAAACATTGGTGATATTGGTCTTGTTGTCTTTGTTATTTGTTTTTCCATATGCTCATAGTTTTAGTTTGTTTTAGTTTAATTCTTGCTTATAGTTTTGTTGTTCTTTTTCTAACCCTTTCCTCTACAGTTGTCATGCCTAGCAAGACCCAACTGGGCATGTAAGCACCTTTTATTTGCTCACCAAGTGACAAATTGGGTGCAAACACCAAGCTTCTTCGGGGTCATCAACTCCTTGTAGATGGTACCTTAGATCAGGAGATATGGACATTTCAATTAGTCCACGTGCTTCGTCATTCCTATTATCCCATTTGGATTTATTATCATCATCAGTGGGGGTCGTTTCCGTTCCCATGGTAAT
>CBVK0100745832.1:0-10858 GCA_900067695.1 Picea abies
TATGTTGTCATTGATGTCAAAGGGTTGATGTCAAGTATTGTCATAGTGATGTGCTTGTATCATTAATATAAACGATGTTGGATTATGTTGTGATTGATGCAATTGATGTCAAAGGGTTGATGTCAAGTGGTGTCATAGTGATGTGTTGTCATTGATGTCAAGGTTGATGTCAAAGTGAGTTATATCATTGATGTCATGTCATGGTTGATAGGAAGTACCAAATGGATGAACTCCAAAGTGGCCCCCTTATGGCACAAGCCCTCACAAGAAGATGCTCTTGGATAAAGTTCTCAATGTGGTCCCATTATGGTGAAATCCCTCACAGGAAGAATATTTTTAAAGTAAAAATGGTTAAGTGGTTGAGTAATCCTATAAGTATGGTTAAGGAACCCAATTTTAGTTGAGTAATAATGTAATGAAGATCAATGAATTTGCAGGTGGGACTATTCTATATGGCTAGTACATGTCGTTCCATTTCTGGTGATATGTGGTATGTCACGTATTTCCTCACGGTTGAGGAGATATGGCTTAGTGAATTTGGAGACACCTCATGAGTTATCTAGAAGCCCCTAGAAGGTCAAAGAAGTCAATTTATTCTAGAATCTCCTAGAAGAATTTTACTAGTCAAAGTGGTTGCAACAAGGAGTTAATCATGGGTTAAGTTGTTGCAAAAAGAAAATAAGTAAAAATAAATTATTTGCAACTAGAAGTGGTGAGATTAATATTTGTGGATAAATTGGTTGTAAGTGGACAAAGTGGTTAGAAGTGGGTTAGTCCTAAAAAAAGGAAGTTGATTAGAAGATAACCCCTAGAGAAAGCTACTTGGAGAGTATAAATAAGAGAGAAAATGTCTCTTATGAAAGTGATCTTTGAGCATATTGAATATCTACTATTTGGTGAATTTTTTATGATAGGTATTATTTATATATCAAATCCGTGGTAGAAAATTCGCGGAAGAAAAATCGCATAAAAAAACTTATGGCAGAAAAATCGAGACAAAAGATTTGCAGCAGAAAAATTGTGGAAAACAATTCGCAGTAGAAAAATCGTGGTAGCAAGATCGCGGCAGAAAAATCGCGACAGTAGAATTGTGATAGCATAACCATGATAGCAGAATCGCAACCACAAAACTGTGACAACAAAATCATGGCAACAAAATTATTGTTGGGAGTTTGGTAGCCACATCAGATTTACATATTGGAGTTGTTCCAATTGTTGAATGGTATGGTATAGGTCATGATGATTGATACAGGATTAAAGGTATGGTTTTGGCACATGGTCTTGTGTAAGAGTTTATGGTATTTAGCTTATGGATTTGTGATGTATTTCTATAGGACTCTTCTTGGTTGTCTTGATAAATGTTTCGATATATGGTTGAAGTATATGTTGGGTTCATGAATGAGACACTTAGTTGATGAGTTGGCATATACATGAGGTGTATGGTATGGTGATGTTGGTACATGATTTTTACATGCTTGGTACACTGTGAGAGACACTTGTTGGTTATATTGTTGGTGGTTTGTGTAGTGTTCTTGATGCATTATTTGTATAGATGCTTTGGCATATTGGTACATGTTGATGATGGTTGTAGGTTGATTCACATCTAAGTGGTATTGTGCATATGATTTAGAGAGTTGTCTTGGTGATTGATTTTAGTGAGTAGATATGATTTGGTTGATGAGGTTGATGTGATAGATTGTTGTGGTAGGTTATTTATGAATGTGTGGTGGTACATTTGATAGATTTTTTTTTGTCTAAAAGTTGGGTCTTATACTTGAGGGTTGGATTCCTCACATCTCGATTGGTGTTGAGATATGAAATCTTGGTCTTGTATGTAGAGTTGGTACTCTATTAGAGTTGTTTCTCTTTTTAGTTGATGTTGATAAAACCCTGAGATTGTAGTTTCATGTAACAAACAATACAAAAAATGTACATATATGCCTGGTGTTATTTGTGTTGATTATGGTGATGTCTTATATTTCTCTCTTATTGATGAATGTTGTTGTTACATGGAAGTAGCTAAGTACAAATGAATAATATGTTTGAAGGTGTTGCTAACTAAAGTTTTGTAAGAAGTGTAAAAAGAGCCTCACATTGATTCACTCCCCCCCTCTTAGTGTGGTCGGTGTGTCCAACAAATGCATACTCGCCTCTCAAAGTTATAATGTATTTTTTCCATCAATTTTTCTTTTGACCTCATACATTAGGGGGCATATGTTATACCACAAATTTCCACAACAAATTTGCATTTGTGAGATGGCCTAGTCCATTCACTAGCTTGAAAAATTAAATCCCACTCTTCTCCATTAGTTTCATCTAAAAAACAACAATTTTATTTCCACACACTACACATCCATTTGCAAATCACATACATACACTATTTTCCAGTGTAGAAATTGTGTATGCCCTCAATTTTATGAAAAAATAGAAATAATCCACATTTTCGGGCTGGGTTTTCGGGTGGGATCGTTCTTAAACTTCCCTTTGATCGTACAAAATGGAATACAACCACCCTAACCCCTTGAGGATGGTAAATAAGCACCTATTTGGGGTATGGCTGAGGGAGAAAACCTGGTGCAAGGTTATGCTGATGATTTGCAAGCTTTCTTGATTTCCCTTAGCCTCTGAGTAGCATTCCCCTGATCTAGAAACTTGTTTTCCAACACTCCTTCCTCTCTCATACATGACCATAGGGTGTGTCCCTATCCCTTTTGGGTCATCCAAGGAAGAACAAATTTGATAAGTTGATGCTTGAAGGGTCCTTTGGAGGAACTTAAGTGGTTGGTTTTGAGGCAATGCTAGTGGTTAGAGTCAAGCTGTAACTACCTACTTATACTTTTATCAATAAAAGAGTTCTCTTTCCCTCCATATATGTGTAATTTCATTCTATTTATTTATATATGTTAAATTGCTTTACATATTTAATTTTCACATTACATGTATAACTTGATTTTATTACTACCTTGTTGCATTCTAGACTTGATCTCCTTTTACAAGTTGGTATCGACAGCTATTAGGAGCGAATCAAATGTCAAGAGTGAGGATCGACACCAAATGTTAGGATAGAAGGTGTGACCTTTTATGTTCTATCTCCCAAAGTAGTCATTTTTTTTTTACTTTGTTTGTGTGAGGGTAAGGTTTGTCTTTTAGATACGGTCAGGTTCTGTTGTGACATGACCCAAAGTCACAGGGTTAAAATCCCATAACAAACACCTAGGTAGGATCCTAAATAAAATACATTAAGCTACCTCTTCATAGATATGTGCAATAAGCTACCTTTCCTTCAATATGAAATCAAATGGTTGAGGGATCTTCAATATGAAAGAACTAGAAGTCTCAATCAAACCTTCAGTCCCAACTTTAGCATTATCCACTAGAAAAATGCACCTATTTTCAAATGAGATTTAATCCATATCCAATAAAAAAGATTTTAAATTATCCTAAAGAATAACAACTATATCTCAATATATAAGGCTATGGTGAATTATTTGGATACCTATTCCTAAAAACTTATGGTGAGTTATTTGGATACCTATTCTTAAAACCTTAGTCTAACTAAAAACTCAAGTCAAAAAACCTCCTTTTCGTCCTTAAGTGAGGAATTTTAATTGGTTGATTAAGCTTGTTTTTTAAGATTGAACTTGAAATCATGAACAAAGTATTTTTTAAGTTAATTGTGATATCTGTGCACTTGTGGTGGGGACAACAAATATGAAATAGTATTTAAAATAACTAACTAAAAACTCAAGTCAAAAAACCTCCTTTTCGTCCTTAAGTGAGGAATTTTAATTGGTTGATTAAGCTTGTTTTTTAAGATTGAACTTGAAATCATGAACAAAGTATTTTTTAAGTTAATTGTGATATCTGTGCACTTGTGGTGGGGACAACAAATATGAAATAGTATTTAAAATAAACTTTTAACGAAAGCTGGAAATAAAAGTTTAGAAAAGTAACAATGTCAAATACTAAAGAATATAGGTTATTTTTTCAGTGGAAGAGGAACTTTTTCAATACAGTTTCACAAACACTAAATAAATAAAATTTCAAACATGAATTAGGTGGTGGCTAGTGAAATCTTTGAATGAAATACAAAAACTATGGAAATAACTCAAAGGTTATTAATTCTAAAACCTTAGGGGATTCTTTTCGGTCAAGTTTTTTCCTATGACAAAGCACTTCAATGAACTAACAACTAAATAAAGGGATTAAATGTTGAATAATGTAATGAAATTAAAATACCAAACCATAATATCTGCAAAGAGAAGGAATAATTTTTTAAAATGAAAATATTTGTTCCTTAATTAATATTAATGTGATCTTTATGCAAATAATAATAATAAAAAAGTCAATAAGACATAAAAGTAGATTCTCGAATACTAATTAAAATTGAATAAAGTTAAGATTTTCAATAAAAACCCTAAAGCCAGTAAGTACTATAAGGGAAAAATCCTTTTTTCTAACATACTATGTTTAAGATAAAAAAATCAACAAATAATTGTAATCTAAAAAAACATAAAAGGAGACTATGCAAACAAGCCAAGAGAACCCCAAAATGAATCCAAAAGTAAAAAACAATTCCATAATTTATTGAAGTAGGACATGGAAAACTACTCAAAATCTATGTTGACATGGTTGATCTTAGGAAAAATGTAGTTGCATAGTTTACGGAAGAGAAAACATACACTAAATAGAAATTGAAAGAGTTGAAAAATGATAAGAATCGAGGTTGAAAGAAAGGGTTTCCACCTATATCACGTAACAATAATGGATACAATAAGGAGAAAACAACAAAAATATAATGAAGGCTAAACTACCATACAACCCTAATGGAGCAGACACACAACCAAAGATGAAACAAAGGTCTCATTTGTAGTATGGTCACCAATCTGACATTGGTGTTTTATTAACAATGTGTACTAAAAATTACCTACTTAATGGTTGTGTTTATTGGGTAAGAAATAAAATGGTTCAAGTAAGACAAAAATCCAAATCCAAGTACAAAGTTAATTATTCCCTACTTTATATCATGCCAAAGAGATAAAATCAAACAACATGCATCCCATATCCTTAAAGCATAAGATACAATATAGAATGTATGAGATTATACTAAGAATGTAAATGAGAAACTTACAATAAATCATCTTAAGATAGTTGAAGAAGATGGGTTCCAAAGATACCTTGAGGGAGGGTCCTTTTCCTCCTTATATGCTCCACTCCAAGATTTTGGTTGTAGAATGAGTATTCCTCAATTGTAAAAAGACCTAGGCTAAAGTTCTTTGCTCTTTCTAAAATAATTTTGGTAGCCTAACTATGCAATGGATGAATGATGAAAATAGTGATGAAAATAGTTTTATTTATAGGAATAATGATGGACCTCTCTTAAAATATAGCTTCAATGTGAATTATCCCATTGCATTGATGAAGTAGTGGGATAAGGGTAGCTATTGAAAACTAGATCAAACCCTATTTTTGGAAATAACAAATTACTAAAATACAATTACCATGCTACACTATTTTTTTGGAAGGTGCGCAACATTAATGAACCGTAAAAATAATAATGTTTTAGTTTTGGGTCCATAGTCTAATTTTTTTTATGCTTCACACATAGCTTTTGGTGGAATTTCTACACTATAATAGTGCAACTTTTTGTAATTTTATGCACTATGATAGTTCATCTTTTCATTAGTTTTATGCAATATGGATATTTTGGTAAATTCATGGTTTTGCATGGCTCGATGAGACATTAATAAGTTCACATGATGATGGAAATGAGAGATAAGGATACCGAAATGATGTTTCCAAATGAAAGTACTCATGACAAGATAGGTGAGAAAAATCAAGATGATAACAAAGAAGTCGGTATGAATATAATAGATTTTAGTTCAATAGATGTGGGAAAAATGTCAAAGTATCCTCAACCACCATTGAAATGGTTGTTTGGAAAGGATCACATTAGAAAACTTACACACATATAAGATCCAATGGAAGTGAAGAATAACATCCAATGGAAGTGAAGAATAACATCCAAGAAGAAAATCAACCTCCCGAAACAAACTATATACCCATTAAAAATGATAGATTTGGCATATTACATATTGTTAATTAATTTTAAAATGTCCTAGAAAAATATTTAGTTTGAAATATTATTTTTAAGTTATATTTTGCATTAACAAAAAAATCTATATAATGTTGCTTCATAATCAATCTTTCTAATACATCCTTTACCATATTATTTGGTTTACCTTTTGGGTTTCACTTTTATCTGAATCATTATTTAAGCAAAAATAACATGAAACGTTATCATTCCTATATATATATATGAAATATATAGAAAAACATGTTATTCTTTTTTTCTCCTTTGTTAAATTCAATTTTAACCATAAAAGTAAAAATGTTGTATTTCACATGGTATTTCAAAAAGAAAAGTTTTAGAATGTATTTTTTTTCCAATCCGCACTTGAATGTATTATTTTTAATAAATGTTTAAAATTAGTATTATTTAGTTACATATCTCATATATGCATTGTAGTAAAGCTAAAATGGAATGTGATAATTGTGTGACTCTATCCAAAATGTGTCGATTGTTTGGAAAGATCCATTCCTTTCCTCCCCCTAATAGGAAATTAGTAGGTGTGGAAGGTAGGTAATGGAAGGAATGTTAGAAGGTGTGGAAGATAGGTAATGGAAGGAATGTTAGAGTGGGAGGATATGTATGGGTTAGAATTGTTTAAGAATTTAAGAGGTTAGTAGATTTAATTGGACAATTACATGATAAAGGAATATTTATTCCATTAATGTTAGAGTGGGAGGATATATATGGGTTAGAATTGGTTAAGTAATTAAGATGCTAGTATATTTAATTGGACAATTACATGAGAAATGAATCTTTACTCTTAGTCAAGTAGCTAAGCCATTGGTCACATCCCTTTGGAAATAGAGTTGGAAGAGTTTTGATGTTTTATGTTTGGATGGGGGTAGTTGAGCATTAAAAGTATTGTGTGGGAACCCTTAAAAATATCCATGTTATATTAATAGAATATGAGGATGATAAGGATTGGTAAAGAAAACCCTTACTCGGAGGATAACATAGGTAGGTTGTTGTACAATGCAATTTTATTGGAAGATAATCAAGTAGAGATTTAGGGGTGATGGAAGACACTTTGGAAATTGACAAGTCCATTTAAGAGTTTTTCCATGGATTGCATTAAGAAACATGACCTTAATGTGGGAATTCATTTATAAAAGGAACACATAGGGTACATGTATTTGTGTATTTTGAAAACAAGACATAGAAATAATTAATCACCTACTAGTTAAATGTCCCTGTGCAAGGTTGGTATGGGTAGATATCCAAGGAATCACTAGGATAAGGGGAGGATGGCATGATGATTCAGTGGAGGAGTGCTTCAAATCTTGGCATGGGAAGAAATAATTTAGAGAGAATATATCTCTCCCCTTCGTAGTTGCATGGGGAATTTGGTGGGTTAGAGATTCGTATATTTTTTAAGATAAATATATTCCCTTTTTCTAGTGCTTCTCTCAGATCAAGGTTGTTTTTTAAGAACTAAAATTTCCCTTAAAAATTCAAAACCCTAAGAAAATCTGCATTATTCAATTTTATACTTGGAATCCATGGGGATATTTTGATGGGGATGTCAAGGAATATCAACTTAGGGAGGGGCTCGAGGCACAGTCTTCTTGTTAGAAAATCACCACTTCAAAATTAAAGATTATTTTAGGTAAAAAATAATTGTGTATATTTGATGGAACTAACATTTTTATTGAGGTTAGAATTGCAACATGGCATCTCAAGTGTATAAGTGTTTTGTGACTCCCGAAACACTAGTCTAACTAAAAAAATTGTTTTTGATCCTTAAGTGAGGAATTTTAATTGGTTGATTAAGTTTGTTGATTTTAAGACTAAACTTGGCATCATGAACCAAGTATTTTTAATTTAGGTCGGATATGTGTGACCTTGTGGTGTGTACAACAAATAGAAAATATTTATGAAAATAAGCTTTTAACTAAAGACGGAAATAAAAGTGTAAAAAATGAAAAAAACAACAATGTTAAATACTAAATAATGGAGGTTCTTTTTCTTTGAATGAGGATTTTTTTCAATACACTTTCACAAACACCTAACAAATAAAGGTTTCAAACATGACTTAGGTGTTGGATAATGCAATCTTTGAATAAAATGAAAAATCTAGGAAAAAACTCAATGATGAATAATACTAAAATTATAGGGGATTCTTTTCTCAATCAAGTTACTTTCATATGAAAAAACACTTTAATAAAGAAACAAATAAATAAAGGGGTTAAATGTTTAACAATGTAATGAAGTTAAACTACCAAACCTTAATATTTGCAAAGAAAATGAAGAAATCCTTAAAGAAAAAGTTTTGTTTCTTAACTAATATTAATGTGATTTTAAATAAATGAATAAAAAAAATAAAAAATAGAAATATATTTTCAAATACCCATTAAAACTAAAATAAAGTAATATTTTCAATAAGAACCATTAAGAAAGCTAATATTAAGGAAAAAAACCATTTTCCTAACCTATAATTTAAAAGATAAAAAACTAAGCAAAAGAGAAACAAAAAGGGTAATGAAGCTAAACTACCAAATCTTAATATTTGCAAAGAAAAAATAAAAAATGAAGAAATCGTTAAAGGAAAAGTTTTGTTTCTTAACTAATATTAATGTGATTTTAAATAAATAAATAAAAGAAAATAAAAAATAAAAATAAATTCTCGAATATCCATTAAAACTGAAATAAACTAATATTTTCAATAAGGGAAAAAAACCCTTTCTCTAATATTTGTAAAGAAAATGAAGAAATCCTTAAAAAAAAAAGTTTTGTTTCTTAATTAATATTAATGTGATTTTAAATAAATAAACAAAAGATGAAAAAAAAAAATTCTCATATACCCATTGAAACTGAAATAAACTAATATTTTCAATAAAAACCATTATGAAACTAGTATTAAGGAAAAAAACCTTTCCCTAACCTATAATTTATAAGATAAAAAAAACTTAGCAAACAATTGTAATTTAAGAAAAACAAAAATGGGAACTGTGCATGGGAAACCCCAAAATAAATACAAAAGTGAAAAAAAATCTAGAAATTGAAATAGGTGAAGGAAAAATGCCTGAAATTCACAGTACCATGGTTAATTCAAGGGAAAATGTGACTATTCATTTTACATAATAGAACTAGGAAATAAACAAAAACTAAAAGAGTTGAAAAATGTTTATAGACGAGGTTGCAAGAAATGGTTTGCCACTTAATTCACCTAACAATAATGGTTACAAAAATTAGAAAACAACAAAAATGTAAGGCGATCTAAAATACCATACAACCTTAATGGGACACACACAACCAAGGATGAAAAAAGGGTTTAATTATCAATATTGTTTTCATTATGATATTGGTGGTTTATTGCCAATGTGTATTAAAAAGTACCTGTTTAATGGTTGTTTTTATTAAGTAGTAGCTAAAATGGAAATAAGATAAAAATTTAAGTACAAAGTAAATCATTCCCTACTATATCTCATGCCAAAGAAAAAAATCAAACAACATGCATCCCATATCCTTCAAACATAAGATTCAATAAATAATGTAAGATCCTTCAAACATAAGATTCAATAAATAATGTAAGAGATTAAAGTAAATCATTCCCTACATCTCATGCCAAAGAAAGAAATCAAACAACATGCATCCCATATCCTTCAAACATAAGATTCAATAAATAATGTAAGAGATTATATTAAGAATGGAAACAAGAGAACACCTTAGTATAGTTTAAGAAGGTGGTATCCAAAGATACCTCAAGTGAGGGTCCTTTTCTTCATTTTCTTTACAAATACTCATTCTACCACCAAAAAGTATTCTTCAATGGTAGAAATACCTAGGCTAAGGTGCTTTGCTTTTTATAAAAGAATTTTGGTTGCCTAAACTCATAACATGTGAGTTATGAAAATAGTTACATCAATGAATTTATTTATATGAAGAATGGTGGGCTTCCTTTTATAGATAGCTTCAATGTGAATGATCCCATTGTATTGATGAAGTAGTGGAATAATGATAACTATTGAACGCTATATCAAACACTTTTTTTCAAAATAACAGATTAGTAAGATCCACTTTAGGCCACTACATTATTTTTGGAAGGAACACAATGTTAGTGATCTATAAAAATGATGATGTTTTACTTTTGGGTCCACAACATACCTTTTTATGGATTTTTTGTGCTCCACACACCGATTTTGGTGGATTTGCTAGACTATCATAGTGTAATATGTTTTCAATTTTATGCACCGTGATCATGCATCATTTTATCGATTTTATGCACTATGGATATTTTTGTCAATTTATGGTTTGACTTGGCTCAATGAGGGAATTATAAGGTCACATGATGATGGAAATGAGGGATAAGGATGCCAAAATGATGTTTCTAGGAGAAGGTACTTGTGACAAGATAGGTGAGAAAAAATAAGATGATAACAAAGAATTTGGTATGAAGATAAGAGATTTTAGAGAAACAAATATGTAAAAAATGTAGAAGGAACCTCAACCACTATTGAAATGGTTGTTTGGAAAGGATCACTTTGGAAAAATTACACACATAGAAGATCTAATAGAAGTGAGGAGTGATGTTCAAAAAGAAAGGCAATCTCTTGAAACAAGCCATGTACCTATTGAAAATGAAGGATTTGGAATATTATATATTATTGGTTAGTTTGAATATGTTCTAGAATAAAACATTAAATTTGGCATATTATGTTGATTAATTGGGTTGGTTGTCATTGATGTCAACCCTTGAAGAAAGTCCGGTAGCGAATTTCGGTAGCA
>CBVK0100745833.1:0-10857 GCA_900067695.1 Picea abies
AGAGCCCATTTCTAGGCTCCTCCAAAGCATTCCCTTCAAAATCAACCAGACGATAAGCGCCCTTTTTTAAAACCTCTTTTATGATGAAAGTTATGAAACACATGGGTTTGAATTTTCCTGCCCCCAGGGGGTCCTTATCTTGGTCATAGACCAGGACAAGGTTGCCTTCAGAGAAAATATGAGGACAAACGGACCTATCATATTGACACTTGACCTTATGTTTGTGAGTCTCATTGGCCAGGGCTGCATCACGACGCTGGTCATTGAGTTGCTCAAGGTATACTAATCGTTCTTCAAGTGGAGAAGTGTCTGGCAATAATTGTACTTCCAACTTTAGAGACGGGATCTGACATTCGATGGGCAAGATTGCCTCCAGCCCGTAAACGAGTTGAAAAGGTGAGAATCTGGTTGCAGTCTTAACAGATGTTCGGTAAGCCCATAATGCCGAGTATAACATCAAATACCAATTTGACTTGGCTGAGCTGATAGTTCACTGTAAAATAGTCTTAAGAGTTTTTTTTACAGCTTCCACCTGCCCATTTGCCTGGGGGCAGCAGCATGATGAATGTTCTTTCCGTAACCCAAGATTTGATGTTAACTCAGTCATCATATGGTTCTGAAAGTGACTTTCATGGTCAGTGACAATCTTCCTCAGGACGTCGAACCTTGCTATTATCTGATTGAATAAAAAGAGAGCTACAGTCTCTCCATCATCTTTGAACATTGGCATAGCTTCGACCCACTTTGTAAAGTAGTCTACAACTACGATGATATAGCAGTGCCCCTTTGCTAAAGGAGGGTTGCAAGTAGTGTAATCAATCCCCCACTTGGTGAAGGGACTAACCATGATGACAGGAAACATGGGAGTGGGATGTGCCCTCATTTTCCGAGAGAAGATTTGGCACAGATGGCATTTCTTGACCGATTCGATATAATCTTCGATAAGTGTCGGCCAGAAGTAACCTGCTCGTAGAATCTTTTGGGTTGTTTCCAACCTAGAAAAATGATCGTCGTAAGATCTGATATGGAAATCGTTAAGTACGATAATTGCTTCCTCATGAGTGAGGCATCGGCGTAGGATGCAGTCTACACCTCTCCGATACAATGTATCATCGATTATGAGATAATTCTTAGCCTGATGGCGTATGCGTCGATGCTCATCGCGAGAAGCAGTGGTGGGGAACTTCAAAGTTTGGAGATAGATAAGTATATCTCCATACCAGGGATCTGAAGATGTGATCAAAAACATATCTCCCCAGATAGGTGATTCTTCAGGCACAACGTCACCTAACTCAACCAGAAGTTCCGAAATAAGTTCTGCGAAGACTAGTGACTTTTTGGACTTTGCTAAAACAAAGTGTAAGTCAAACTCTTGGAGGATGACTATCCATCTACTGATTTTTACACCTATTACCCATTGTGTCAACATGTACTGGAATGGATTCACGACAGAAATGACGGTGGTCTTGCGAAATAGAACATAATGACGGAACCGTTGAACAGCATGAACTATCGCCAATGCAAGTTTTTCGATGTGAGAATAATTAATTTTCGGTCCTATGAGGCCTCGGCTATGGTAATAGATCACGTATTCTAAGAACAAGTCATCTTCCTGAACTAAAACCATGCCAATGGTTGATTTTGCTAAAGAAATATATAATAAGAAATCCTTGTTATAGTTAGGTGGTCGGAGCAGAGGGGAAGTTGTGAGGGCATGTTTCAATGCGTTGAAAGAGAATTGAGCCGCATCATCCCAGTAAAAGGGAACATCTTTCTTCATTAAGCACATAAATCCCTTGGTAATCTCGGCATAGTTGGCGATGAAGCATCGTAAAAAGTTCGTCTTGCCCTGTAGACTCTGAAGTTGAAGGATTGTGCGTGGGGGGGGAAATTGAATTATTTCCTCGACCTTGAGAGGATCAACCATGATCCCTGTTGTTGACATTATGAAACCTAACAATCGTCCTGACGTTACGCAGAAGCTTCATTTGTTTGGATTCAAGCGAATCCGAAAGTAGCGACAACATTCGAAGATAAGTCGGAGGTGTGTGGGATGATCTATTCTCTTACAAGATCGTGATGCTAAATCATCTAGATAAGACTCGACTATATGCTTGAGGTCATGAAAAGAAAAAGACATGGCCCGTTGAAAGGTGGCTCCAACATTTTTGAGACCAAAAGGCATTTTACGATATGTGAATGTACCCCATGGGAAAATGAATGTCATTTTGTGTTGGTCTTCGGGCTTGATTTGAATTTGATTATATCCTGAAAAATCATCCATGAAAGAAAAGGCTTCGCAACCCACACATTCATCAATGATCTGGTCGATGAATGGTGTGGAAAAATTATCTTTGGGACATGCCTTATTCAAATCATGGAAGTCGGTACATACACGAATCGTGCCTTGTTTTTTATTGACCGGCACGGGGTTTGACACCCATTGGGTCAAATTGATAGGATATATAAACCCGGCTTTTAGAAATTTCTCAACCTCAACCTTAATGGTTGTTTATTTCTTAGGATTAACTGGACGAAGCTTCTTCCAAACCGGCTTGGCATCAGGATACATTGTGATTTCATGTTCAACTATTTTTGGATCGATGCCTGGCATTTCCTCATAAGACCAGGCAAAACGTCGTGGAATTATTTAAAAAGATCAGTGTAGATTTGAATCTCTTCGGGGGAGCAGTCCGCTCTGACGAAGACATTCTCCATGATGCCAAGGTTTCGGGAGATATTGATTGGTAAGGTTTCAGCAATAGCTGCCATATTACCCTCAGCATAAACCTCATGTGTAGCTAAGGGATTAATAGGACAAGACCGATCACCCATCATAGTCACGGTGAATTCTCCTGCTTCAAATCATCTTAACTCTGGGAGGAAATATGATCTATGATGAAGATCTTCCCAGGGTTTATCCGGACTAGTCATTGCTTCAATTATTGCTTCATCAGAGGGCAAGACTAAGTCTAATGAATCGGTGTGAGCGAGAGAACCCTGAGTCCAAATAGGCTCTAGGAGTGGATCGAACTCCTGTGCAGGAGATGGATCAGTGTTAGCTGAAGTTTGTTGGACTAAGGAGTACACTACTTCAACTACAGACAAGGGCATGGACATGCCTGGGTGCCCTGTCCCATCCATCGTGGTCGATTAGGAAGGAAGTGTCCACGAATCGTCGAAGTAAGTCGTGCGGAATGACAAAACTTGAAAAATCTCAACCTTATGGTGATTGGATATAAACTTGATATCGCCTTGAGGGGGCGGGTAATCGAAGGTACCCATCAAAGATGGGCACAAACCAACCCCTACGTTGATGACACCTACTTGAGGATTATCAATCATCGGGACCATGGATGCCCCCAAAGCAGGGTCAGGTCTGGAGAAGGACAATTGATCGATGGTCACTATCCGACCCTCGTGTGTAAACAACAAGACTCGGAAAACTGTAGCAACCATCACTTGCATGGAATAAGTCCAACTCCTTCCTAACAAGAGGTAATAGTCGAGGGGAGCATCAACTACCTCTACTTCGACACACACGGTCTTCCCTCCTAACTGCATGGAGAAAGAAGGAACAATACCATGTGGTCGGAACGAACAACCGTCGAAAGAAGTCAGGAGAGTAGGTGACGGAGACAAAATTGGTTGGCCTACAGCCTTCCAATATGCCAACGACATAACACATGTCGAGGCACCCTCATCAACCACCGTGTGGAAGATATTCCGAGTAAAAATTTTGTGGGATAAGACACTACTATCTGAAACGCTACGTGGTAAGGTAGACGAGGTTTTAAGTTGGTTGTATCTAGCATGATTATGCCTAGATTACAAATCTCGGTAGATCCTAAAGCGGTTAACAAGGCTTTCCTCTGGGAAAGTCAACTTTGGAGGACCTCCAAAGCAGACATCGCACAAGGGGTTTGTGATAAATCTTCCACCACAGAGTAATTTTGGGCGGCCCTTGCGTTTGGGTTATGAGAAGCTTTTTTAAATGCACCTTTGGGAATTCATGTCATTGTTTCGCCCAACGTCTTCTCAATCAGTAGAGGAAGAGATGGGAGTTCATCTTCTTTACCCTTCTCAGAAGTGCTTGGTTTACTATAGTCATGCGCTCTAGTCAATATAAAAGAATCACCCCTCACCATATATACGTTCGCGGATGCGGAGTTGTTCGTAGGTGGAGAGGGGTCTTGGCTGCCCCCTTCTATGCTCACAGAGGCTTGGGTTAGATTTTTCCCATGTTGAAATGGATTGGTCAACACAGCCTATTGTTGCTGCGTCACAAACTTTTGGGCTTCTGCAAGCTGAGGACATAGATGGGTCGGGTGGTCTTCCACGCACAAGTTGCATGGATACCTCGCCTTCCATTTTTCAGTGTTGTCCCCGTCAACATTATCGGTAGGTTTTTTATCCCCCTTACCCTTCTTTCATTGTTTTTTCTTTCCTTTAGGCTGCTGGGTGGCTTTTGGGTTAGTCGATTTCACTGTGTGTACCTTCGACGTTTTGGTAGGGGAAGCATCCAAAGTAGTAGTTTGGCTTGCCACTATGTGTTGTATAGATAACTGCTGCAACTACTTCGTCAATTGATCAACGAGCTTTGTTTGTGTTGAACCAACAATACTATCAGCATGTGGTCCAACTCTCTGTCTAGTTTTATCCAGTATTGAGCGTGACGCATCTAGCAAGATGTTGTATAATAAATTGGACTGAGAATATATCAGCTCAAATTGTTGAGCTCTCATGATGGCGTTTTCTTCAGAGAATACTACCGACGTTGCGACGTCTTTGGATAACAGCGAGACCAAAGACTTAAGGAACCACTCGAGCAGGAATGCTAGTGGGACTGACACCTTAATTAGACTCTTCCGACGTCTCCATTCTTGGATGTGATCAGAGATATGGTCCATTGTCGTCTGTTCAAAATTGGCCAGCAGCTCTGTGCCAGCGTCGTATCTCACAGGTAACTGGAAATGGTTTAGGAAATCCATTTCCAGCACATCGAAGGAAGAGCATCTTTAGCAATCAAGCTCAATGTACCATTTTGTGGCACTCCCAATGAGAGTACGTTGAAACAATCGCAACTGTACAGAGTTATCTTTCAATGAGTTAGATGAGCACCAAAGATGGAAGGTAGTCACACGATCATCTGGATCTTCGTTAGGCTTGGATTCAAACTTTGGAATGTTCGAAGGCAACTTCGTCAGCATAGGAGGCCAATGCGGATCATGAACAAATAGGATCATTCAACAACCTTGTCAAATCTGGCAAGTGCAAAGTCGCCAGGAAGGGTATTTTGGGTTGTTGGTGATAACCTGGGAAAAAGGAGCCTGGAGTTTGACTGGCACCAGGTTGCCAGGAAAAGTTTGGCTGCTGGCCCGGATTCTGGTAGAAATCATGGCCCTGGCCAACGTATGGATTTTTCATATGTGGAGACATCATCAGCTGATTTCCCAAATAGGACATAGATGGTTGGGCATGCATTATAATCGAAGGACTCTGGGAAGGGTTGCCCCATGTCGGTCCCGTGGAGATAGGCATAGTAGTTTGTCCGGGGTTCCATTGATTGTGGAAAGAATTACCCCAGATCAGCATTCCGGATGAGGGAATGGATCCCTGCCCCGATTTCCAAGGCCCTGATGTGAAAGAAGTTCATGGGTTTGCCCCCTGTGCAGGAATAGTACCCTGCATAGGAATAGATTTTCCAAAACTGGGATTACCCCCAGTCAGGAAGGCGGCTGACGAGAAGGCGTTGTTACCAAACGTTCCGGCCAAAAAAAAAAATGGTGTTGAACCTACTGGCATGTTATGTGAAGGTCATCTTTGACTCCCCGCTCCAAATAAACTATGGTATGTAGGTTGCCCAGCGGACTGCTGATGCGAGCCACTGATTGAAGGGGACGAAGGAGGGATATGACCTCCTCCATAAGGGAAGGCATTAAAAGGAGCAGGAGTGCCCCCCATGTGACCTTTCAAAGGAGCACTAGAGCTCCCTACCCCCAGACCTGAAGTCTGTAAAGTGGCGTAGGAAAGTACAGGACTTGACCCAAACTAGGCATCCCGTATGAGAACGGAGGGCCCGTCGCACTTGGTGTGAAAGGGGTTGTGGCCACCACCAAATATGGGATCAGACCACTGTGCGATGTAGAAGCAATCGAGACCATGGTGGCTCAGATCGGTGACGGTGGGTTAGGAGGTGAAAACTCTCTTGTGGTGACAACCATAGTGGGAATGGAATAATTCTCAGAGGGAGTAACAACATTTGTTTCCATTGTTGTGCGCAACACTGTCCCGTGCTCATAAAATTGAATTAGTACGATGAAAGGTGCCAAGAAATCAGTGATTGGGGTTTTAACCAGGCCAAGAGCGTTCGCTTCAAGGTCCAAAACGTTCAATTCCTCTGGATGTTGGTCGAGCACAATTGCTTGTAACCCAGTCGCTTCAAAAGACCCTTGTTGGTCTAGATTTCGCTTTAATGGTGGCGAGGGTGGCTCCAATGTAATCGGCGGCAGGCCAAGAAGCCTTTGTGACCGGCGGAGATTATGATCCTACACTATGTGAGAAGATCAAAGACACTCTAGGGTAGTCTAAACGTTCAAAAGTAACACACACTAAAAAAGTCCCTAGAAGATAAGACAGGCAAACACTAAATTAGTTGGAAGAACAGTTACAACAACCAACACTAGAGAAACTTACCGGTGCAAGTGAAACTAGAACACAGAAGCACCCTCCGGTTATACTCTGTAAAGAATGGACCGATGTCTATCCTAGGTACCGCGGTATACCCTCGCAGTCACCTGTGTGTGTCCCTAAAAAGATAGGCAACTAGGTTTCCAACGCGCGAACAGTCACCAGGTGGGTACAGTCAAAAGTCGGGTAGACCACAATGAGCAGGGTATCGAGCCCGAAACCTGTCAAGGGTATCGAAAGCAAGTGGTCCAAAAGACAACTGAAGACCTCGAACGAATTCGAGACCCACAAAGCCCCGTGGCAAATGCAATCGACAGAATCCCAAAACAAGTCCTCTATATGTGTTCTCCACTACGATTGGTCCAGCTTTGGAGGGGTTATCTCTGCTACCTTTCCGCACGCAACATCGTTTTTATCCCCTATGTTAGAGGGGGGTACCAGATAACTTTCATGATACTGGACTTAGACACTCCCTAACTCAGACTCCAATGTTTGATTTTAAATGGCCTTGAAGAGTTTCCTCTCCAACCTAATTCAAGGCCCTAATCCTGAACTAGTTGATTAACCCTACAAACATAGAAGTCTAATCAATTTTAAATTTAGCGTTAATTTTGTGGCTTTGTCTTATGTCAAGGGGTATGAAAGTGAAACTGATTATGTGTAAAAAACGAAAGCAAAAAATGAATAAAAAAAGTTGGAAACAAAAAACTTTTACTTAATGCAAAATTTCAACAACTTTTCAAAATAAATATTTTTTTAATTTTCTAAGATTTTGGACAGCAAACTCAAAAGAAATTTCACTTGACTACAAGCTACCTATGATCTAAGTAATCTACAAAAACTTATGAAATAAACGACTTTTCCCTAGCTAATAATGCAGAAACACACTCTTCAACCAAACAAGAAAATGAAAGAGATTTTTTTATTTTTTTTTTAAATGTTGATAAAGCAAAAAGGAAAAATACCAACAAGTAAAAACAAAGAAAAAACAATTCTGGCCTAATCGTAGATCGCAAAGAATCACTTCAACAAATCACACACTAGCAACTTTAAAAAATGACTCTCACACTTGTCTAAAAACCCTAAAAAATTATTTTTTATGACAACTTTTAAATGAGAAAAAGAAAGCTAAGGGTAAGATTAATCCTAAGCTACTGACTGCTAAGACAGAGATTCAAATACCTGAGAGGTATAACTCTCATCAAGGGAAAGGATGACTGCCTTACCCCCAACAAAAACTATCTTGCCCAAGCACGCTACTGATAATCCAACAAGAAGCGTGTGAACATGAGCTGTATAAAGCCAGAGGGCATGTACACACGGGCTGACCTTGTACAGGTCGTGTGTATATCTAAACTCTGAGAAAAAACAACAACAGACAGCCCAGACCAGGAAGAGACCACTGATATTGATAACCAAGATCCCCTGAAGGATTGGACACTCTTTTTAACAGAAAAAGCAAACCAAGAAAGGAAAATTCATAAAGCAAAACAATCTGAGATAAGACTACAAAAAACCAAGACTCGGACAGAATTCCAGAAAACCCCTGAGAATGTCTGATTCTGATAGGGAAGAGGATGACTGCCTCAAAAATTCTCTGGGTTCTACACGCTACTGCTACTTCTTCGGCTAGCATTCACACGCTGGCTGTAACAGAATAGGGCACGGGTACATGCGTGCAGACCTTATGCAGGCCACGTGTACCTCTGTGGGTCCCGAAAAAACACAGTCAAGAAAATCAGAGAAAGATGGTATGGAAAACCAGACTCTCTGCTAGCTCGGACTTTACAGAAACTAAAAACAAAAAAAAAGGCAAGAAAAACCAATCTTTTAAACTACCCAAAAACACATAAAATTCCTAAGAACCCTAGAGATCTCCCCAGTATGGTCGCCAATTCTGTTGTGAGGGAAATCTCCTTACGGACTAGAAAATAGGGTTATTCTTTACATGCAGATATGACCAAGAGAAAATCTATTTTCTACCTTCATCCCCAGACTTAAATCCTATTTCTTTTCAGTAAAACATGGCTAGATCAACCTACCTTGTTCCAGGCGTTTGATGTCGATCCCTTGTCGCACTTGATCACTTGTTCACAGTTCCTCTTTCCAACGTTGACCTGCATACAAGACAAGCAACAACTACACATGCATCTTACCTATAGACTAACAAGTTAGAGATTCAAACATGCACTTAACAAATTATGAATAACTCATGAATTGGGACGGGAAAAACATTTTCTTTATTACTTTGAATGAGTCAACTTACAAAAATTCGAGACCGGCCACCGCTCCGCGAACCTGATCCTGGGCTCCTCTTCAACTATCCTCCAACTTCTTTGCTTTGTATCTCTTCTGGCACAAGGATGGCTAAAGGGTTGGGACAATGGGAATATGCAAATGGGTAGAGTTTCTTTGCTATATTTTTTCTCTTCCAAATGGGACCCCTAACCCTTCTTTTATAGGTTAGAAGAAGCTAGGTATTTGGATGAACCCTCGGCCATGCATGGCCGAGAGTTTCAGTTAACTCACCCAGAGTTGTGTGTTCCGTCGGCAACTTTATTTTTTCGTGCTTTTGTCGGTCCACGTGGGTTATTTGAGGTCAGGTAGCGTGTACACGCATGCAATAATGGAGTAGGGTGCATGGGCCCTTATAAAAGAGGATTTTTAAAGAGTTGTTCAACAGTGCTTAGGCAAAGAAGGGATCTAAGATGGCCTGATGCCAAGTAAGCATGTATGGTGCAATTAAGGGTTATAACACCGAAAGAAATCGAAAGCCATCATGACCAAGATGAATATTGTGCTCACTACCAATGATTTTGACTTCATCATAGCAGCCCTAAACGATGCTTCGCTGGAAATCATGGAGAAACAAGAAGATAAGAAGGAGGAAATGTACAACATAATGAAGGTCGAATTCTGAGGGGTACAGCAGGCCTTTCAGTCCATCCGCGCAATGTCCACTGCACCCTTTCCATAAGGAGAACCAGAGTTGGGAGATGAGCTAGCCCAACTCTGTCGACTAGCTGATGTGGTCGAAGCTCGTCTTCATTGCGCTCAAGAAGAAACAAAACAAACCACCTAGGCCTTGAAGCAAGTGCAAGGCATAATCATAGAACAACGCAGAGTTGCAGAATAAGAGAAGGTTGCTCTCCAAGAAAATTTTGAAGAAGAGAAATCCTAGATGAAACAAGAAAAAGAACAGTTGCTCGTAGAGCAACTCGAAGTGAAAGAAGCAGTTAACAGAGCCCTCCACTCTATGACAGGACTAGAACCACAGGTAGAAGTCTGAGTCACGCATCACGTAGAGCAGCTCGAAGAATCTATCCAAAAAATACATCAACGAATATCAGACTTAGATCTTCGCACCGTACCCGACACCCCATAGGATGTAAGGAACCAAAGAGAAGCAACTTCTTGAAGCACAATTGAAAGAATCAAATTCCTTGCCATGGAATGAAAGCAATCGAGTGATCGAAGTGCCTAGACATATGAGCGACTCACTGAGAATCCAGAATTGAAGGAACTGGACTCACAATTACAGGAAGAGAAGCAGCAAGTAGAGACAATACAGGCACAGTTGAAGCCCCTATCAGTTGTGGAAAGAATGAAGCGATCCCAAGAGAAGCACACTGCCTAGCAGCAAGTCCACACTATTCAGAGCAGAGTTATGGAAGTAACTCAGAGGCTCCAACCTGTACAGAATGAGGCTTACCAACTTTTCATAAAGATCAAAGGCCCAGGAGTAGAACTGGAGCAAGTCGTCACCATAGCTAAACAACTCCTAGAGGGACCTGTCAACGAAGCAGTCATACAAGAGTTCATTGAATAGGAGGTTTTGGCACAACAACAAGTCAAAGCAGCTCGAGCCAAGCTCAAGGATTTTGAAGCAGAACTATTCAGATCAGAGTGACTCGGGACGAGTCATAGGTGAGTGTTGGGGGCCTATTGGCCCTTGACCAAGTTTTAAGGATTCTTGGTCATGTTTGACCTAATTTTGGGACTTTGACAGGCTGTCGAAGGTGGAGCGCAAGACGAAGTGAATATCGCAGGATATCGGCCCCTTTTAGGGCCCTTTTTGGGATTTGGGATTATGTAATGGGTATGGGATGTCGGCCCATAGGTTTACCCATGTTTAGGCCTATTTTGTAATGTATAAATAAGTAGCTA
>CBVK0100745834.1:0-10857 GCA_900067695.1 Picea abies
TGACTCCTCCAACTCCCAGTATCCAAAACCTTTGATTTCCCGGTCTGCGAAACTCCGAAATCGAGTCTTTGTTGATGTGTCTGTTTCAGGATTTCGGCGTTTCACATTTCGCAACTTCGGGACTCCTGTGATGAAGAGTCTCAACTCTTGACTCCTCCAACTCTTGGTATCCGAAACTCCGAAATGGAGTTTACGCTTCTGATCTTTCCATCCCATCATCGATGTTGATCTTCCTTGCCTGCCTATTTGCCATCAAATGAACAAGAACACTCTTGCACTTTGCGTGCACCTCTACGCTATCTCTTCTGGTCTTCACGAGCTTGCTCTGCTGCGTCTCCCCAAAATACTTTTGGTGCCCGCCTGACACATTGTACCTGTACTCAAGCCATCATCGCTGCTGTACTTTCCATCAATGACAAGCATACACTGCTTGTAAAACATGCCAACAAACTCCTCGCCATAAGAATGATATCATCAACATAAAGAAGAATATTGATGACTATACCAGTGAGAGTAGGGTCGACACAACCTGTTTCTTCCAAATCTTCTAACTTGTCAATGTATATGCCAAAAAGGGTAAGGGACAAGGGACAACCTTGCTTGACTCCGATATTGCAGTTAATATCTTTAGACCATCCCTCAATGTTCCTAAACCTAGAAATAACGTTCTAATACAACCTTATTGCAAAAACCCTCTCGAAAGACACTTTTAACTCTTCCAACCTATCCCAAAGGTTTTTCTTGAGAACCGTGTCAAAGGATTTTCTAAAGCCAACAAAACAACAAAAAAGATTGGTTTTAGTATTGTGGAACTCCTCTGTAATGATCCTAAAGGTAACAAGATGGTCCACGATCGAATGATATCTCCTAAATCTGGCATGGCTTTTGTCTCTTTTACCATGAATTTCTAGCCATAGGCTAATCTTCTTTTCCAACATAATTCTATATAGCTTGGATAAAATCGAGCAAATCATAATGGTATTATATTTAGAGGGAATGTTTATACCCCCAATTTTAAAAATAGGAACAATGGGGCTTTGAGTCCAGGGTTTAGGGAAACCTTGCTTGACTGCTAAATTGAAGGGTTTGTGTATGTGAGAGATGAGAATAGGCCCTCCGATTTAAAAAATTTCAGCTTGGTAGCCTTCAATGTCCATAGCTTTCCCATTTGCAAGCTGCTTAACCCCGAACTCTATGTCATCCAAAGAAAAAACTTCATCCTCTGTAGGGACAATAGGAATGGTGTCCATGGCATTAGGGAACTCATAAATAATTTTAAGGTAGGAATTCCATTCCCTTAAGGGACTCATATTATTTTATTTAGTGTTGCGGATTAAAATTTTCCTCCATAACTTCTTAGGATCAAGCTTAGATAGTTGTGAGAGCCACTCTTGCATTTTATTGATATAGTACCTTTTTTTTCCTTTTAATTAGGGATTTGTATGTATTGATCGTATCGAGTTTTAAGGACTCATTAGAAGCATCCCTAATGACTTTCCTGGCAATTTTTCATTCTTTATTATTCTTTTTACCAAACACCTCAAAAGAGAACTTGTTGACAGAAGTGGAGAGGGTAGCTATAAAATTATGATATAGGTCTTCAATCTTGTCCTTGCAAGTTAGGAGATGTAATTCACTATTTAAATCCTTTAAGAAAATATCAACTTTACTTTGTCAAATATCACTTGCCTTTGATTATTAGAATTTTCTTCAATGGCGTTCCTGTGCATGGAAAAGTTTATTGTTAAGGTTAAAGGTCTATGATTAGAGTTGGGTTCATGGTCATTTAGAAGAACAAAAGTTACTATTTGGTTGGAAACGAGGATGTTAGATACCACATAATCCACAACACAACTACCCAATCCATGAATACAAATCACATGGTTGGATTTTGGCCACTTCATTACTCCATTACAAATTATTAGGTCTTGAAAGCTACAGAGTTTGACTAGCTCAGTACCAAACAAATTCTCAGTTAGTTCTTCAAACCTTCTTTTGTAGCTATTAGCTAAAGCAAGGTCCTCATCTAGCCATAAAGGATTATGGTTGGAATCATTTCTTAAAAGAATAGCTTGGTTAGTTGCAGTCCTAGCATTAAAGTCTTCCGACATGAGGATATTACCATCATTTCTCAAACTATAAATATCTTGTTCTAAATTATTATAGGGACAATTTCTATCTAGAGTGTTTTTCTTATAAAAAGTAGAATTAATAGATGCAAAATAAAAAATGGCTATATAAATCTTCTTAGCATTGATGTGAAATTTCTATCCAAATGTACTAATTGAGAGGGTCGATCTTATGAAGATGAACGTGGGGAGAAATGTTCTTTCTAATATAACAGACTATGCCTCCTATCCCTCTACGGTAGGAATTTTTGTTCCATGCCGACCACAAGACAAATCTTTCTATGTTAGGGACCTTAGACTCTTCATTCTCCCAAGTTTCAACTAGACAAATAATATCAATATCACCTGGGATCTAACTTATCATAGGACCTTTGCACCATGCAAAGCCACGACAATTCCAAAAAAGGATCCTCATCGTTCCAAATTCCTATTTATTATTATCCTTCTAGTCTCTATCCATAACAATAGCTTTTCGACTTCTAATTATTGCCCATTTTCCTTCTTTCCTCACTTATTTTTACATTAATTAAAAATAATAAAAAATAAGAATATATTCTAACTTATAATATGTGCATTTTAAATATTATATTATAATTAATTTTAAGTTTTACATTACTATAGTAAAAAGTGAATATGGTAATGATATTTTTTTCCATTTAACTTATATCAATATAGTAAAATAGGGATAATATGTTTTAAATGAAGGAAAAATATATTAAATTAAATTTTGTGTTAACATTTTGTATTAGTTGTTAATTTTAAGAAATTTAATAAAATTAGATCTTAAGACATATTTTACTTTATATTATTTTACTTTATTTATTTTCTCAAAGCTATTACAACAATATATTCATTAAGAATCCAACACACAGTCATATGATTTCAAATATATTTTTTTTGCAATTTATATTTATATTGTAGAGAATTTAAAAAAATCTTCATACAAAACATAGAATAGTTTTGCAATTTTAATATTTTTCAAAATTTTTAATTAAATAATATTTAAATCGTATTCTATATAATTATATTTTAAATTATTGTAAAATTATGATGATGATGCTTAACGTTCACTAAGACCAAGATTGGTCTATCGGACCTTAAGAAATGTAAGAGATTACTTGGAATTTTTATAATGTTATTTTGATGCTCTTAAGAGAAGCATTCCAAGATCATTGTAGTTTTGATCTTTTGATCACTTAGAAGGTTAGGAAGGTCGGTATTAAAATAAAATAAAAATTATAATAAAATCAAATATTTTAATGCAATATTTCTTTTTTTTTAATCATTTAATCAAGCATCTTAAAACTTATTGTTGGAAAAGGTGTGTCATAATATTGCATTGTTGCAATATAGGAGGGAATATTGTAGTGTTGTAGGTGTTCTAGTAGAGGAGATAATATTGTGGTGTTGTAGTGGAGCACATAATAATGCAGTGTTGTAGTGGAGTAGAGCAATGACAGAGAGCAGTGACAGGGAATAACATGTTGGTGATTTATAGCAAGTAGAAATGGGAAAAACATAAATGGTTTATGGTTTTATTTATGCCTATTTATTTAGTGCAAAGGTTGGAGGAAATGTGAGAGTAAGTTTTTATCTTACTATTATGCTTCCAAATTTTCTCCAGAATTATGGTACTGTTGAATACACCTGTTGAGAGCATAGAGACTCTATAATGTAACCACTTAGTTATTGTAATACATTGAGTGTGTTATATTGTGTGGGGTTTCTCTCTCGGAAGGGCCTTCACTAGGATATCATGTTGTTAATGGTTTGTTGTTCGTTTCATTTGTTTGCAACTGTTATGTTTTAATTTATGCACATTATTCTCTCACATATTAGTGTAGAAAGTGTATTCCACACCTTTGCTTCCTTTCATTCAGTATCAAAGCCTGATCACCTCGGTTCCAAGGTGTTAGGGAAAATGTATTTTTATCTAATATTTTTTTGAGTGGTAGTTCATGCAAAAGGAAATATTGTTGTAGGGAAATGGTGAGCACATCTAGATTAGAAATGGAGAAGTTTAATGGCACTAACTTTGAACTATGGAGGCTCAATATGGAAGATATTCTCGTAGATCAATATATATGGGTTGCAACAACTGTAACCAAACCCATTGGTATTATAGATAAAGAGTGGGAAATGTTGGAGAGAAAGACAAGAAGCCTTATCGAGATTTTTTTGGTTGATTTGGTATTATTGAACGTTTCTAAAGAAAGAAACACAAAATCTCTCTGTAAGAAGTTGATGGATTTGTATCAAGCTAAATTCTTGGTTAATAATTTTTTTTTGCAGAAAAAGTTGTTTGCTTTGAGAATGGATGATGGTGATCATATAGTTGAGCACTTGAATGCATTTAATACTATTGTGACCCAATTGATCTTAGTTGGTGTGACATGGATGAGGACGATAGTTGTATGACCCTTTTGTGTTCTTTTCCAAATTTATGGGAAAACTTAGTAATGCCCATTGGAAGCATTGTGAAGACATTAGTTCTTGATGAGGTTGTGCATGCTTTACTCTGAGAGGAGGTGAGGTGGAAAACTTATGAATCCACCAACAACGTCTTGTCTATTCATGGAATATTTAAGGAGAGAGGAAAGAATAGAGAAAAGGGTAGATCCAAATCCCATGGGAGACATAAGTCTCTTGGAGAGTTCAAGGAAAAGTGTTGGAACAGTGGCAAGGCTAGGCATTTCAAAAGGAACTGCAAGGAAGAGAAGAAGAAGAATAAGAAGCAACCCGATCATTCTAATGACGAGTCTAAAAAATATTCTCAAGAGAATGGTGGAGATGTCTTTGTTCCATCCTTGGCATCCCGTGCAAGCCAAAGTGCATGGTTGATAGACTCTACAGTTTCCTTCCATATGACTTCCCATCGACACTGATTTCAATGTATGAGAAATATGATGGTGGGATGTTATACCTTGGTGATGACTCTCCTCTTACAATTGTTGGTCGTGGTAGAGTCACGATCAGATTCCTTGATAGCATAGTAAAGAGGATCAATGGATTTTTTCACATTCCCATTTTAGCAAAAAATCTACTATTAGTAAGCACACTTAATGATTGGTTCTGAAAGTTTTTTTCTCTGACAAAGGGCGCAAGATGGTCCAAGAAGCTATGTTACTCGCTAAGGGTGTTAGTATGGGCACTTTATTCCAACTTGATGCAATGCACTATTGAGTGTAATAGTTCTTCAATTTTTGTAGCAGAGAGATCTATAGGATCTACACCTTCACAATCAGAACCTCCTAAAGAAGCTCTTGATTTAGAAAGCAAGTTACCTGAAGAGAAGACAATGCTATGGCACCAAATATTGGGCCATAAAGGTGAGAAGTACCTACGAGCCTTGAAAAACAAAAATATTGTCGATGGATTGAATGATTATACTCTTGATTTGATTTCTACGAGCATTGAATATATGGAAAACATAGTCATGTTCAATTTTATTCTAGTTCTCACAAATCTTTTGGGTTGTTGGACTTAATTCATTATAACGTATTTGGCCCAATTAAAGTTCCTTCTATTTCTAAATATGTGTATCATGTTTCATTCGTTGATGATTATTCTAGAAGGACATGGGCATATTTTCTTAGAACTAAATCTGAGGTTTTTAGTCTATTTAAGGAGCTTAAAGATCTCTTGGAAAATCAGACTAGTAGGAAAATTAAGGTGTTGAGGAATGATAATGACAATAAGTTTTGTTTTGAAGAGTTTGATAAGTTTTATAAAAAGAATGGCATTGAAATACATAAGACAACTATGTATACCCCTCAGTAGAATGAAGTTGTAGAGCGAATGAATAGAACGTTGATGGATAGAGCTATAAGTATGTTTAGTGGAGATGGCTTAGAAAATATGTTCCAAGCAAAAGTAGTTTCTATTGTGTGTTACTTAATTAATAGGTCTCCCATGTCATCCCTTGTATACAAGACCCCTATGAAAGTCTAGATGGGCAAGAATCCCTCACTTCAACATCTTCGTGTTTTTGGTTGTGAGGCATATGCTCATGTGCCTAAGGAGAAGTGGTCCAAGTTGGATAACAAGGAAGTGAGACATATCTTCATCAGCTATGGTGTTGGTGTGAAAGGGTACAAGATTTCAGATTATGTGGCTAGAAATTTTTTGTATAGAAAAAATGTTATTTTCAAAGAAGTTAAGCCTTCTCCCACAATGCTACAACTAGAAGAGGATGAGTAGAAGTTAGTGGTTCATATACCACCCAAGACCGAGATAGATGAATAAAACATTGAACAAGAAGTTCATGAAGGAATTTATGAGGAGGATATTTTAGAGAGTTTGAAAGAGGAGGAATAAACTCCACCTCAAACTTTAAGGAGGTCCACTCAACAAAGAAGGAAACTAGACAGTTATAATTATAATCTGTCTGATTTCATATGTATATTTTCTTTATCTACTAACATCGATGAGCCTAAAACAATGAAAGAGTAAATGGATATGGAAGATTAAGAGTCTCGAAGATTGGCCATGAATGAGGATCATTGTGTATATGGAAAACATAGTCATGTTTAATTTCATTTTAGTTCTCACAAATCTTCTAGGTTGTTGGACTTAATTCATTCTGACATATTTGGTCCAATTAAAGTTCCTTCTATTTATAAATCTTTGTATCATGTGTCATTCATTGACAATTATTCTAGAAGGACATGGGTATATTTTCTTAGAACTAAATTTGAGGTTTTTAGTCATTTTAAGGAGCTTAAACCTCTCTTGGAAAATCAGACTAGTAGAAAGATTAAGGTGTTGAGGAATGCCAATGGAAATGAGTTCTGTTTTACAAAGTTTGATAAGTTTTGTAAGGAGAATGGCATTGAAATACATAAGACAACTCTTTATTCCCTTCATTATAATGGAGTTGTTGATCCAGGTGGATATTGGTGGCCACCCACCTATTCCAAATTCCAACTAGCTCATCTTGACAATTTTCAGTTCAACATGTTTATCTGTAATGGGGACATTTCTTTGTAATTGTGGGTTTTGCACTTATGGGGCTGTCCTGAAGCCTTATGCAGCATCCAAGTGCATATTGGTGGTTTCCCACCTATTCCAACTGGCTTATTTTGGAATTTTCATGTCAGTACATCTTTCTGTACTTCCAGGGTCGTTTTGAGGCTTTAAGCTGTGTTTTCTTGGCTTTCCACAGTCAAAATATAGACAGAGTTAGATTTTGACATCATAATGTGTATTTCTCGAAAATACCTTTCCAACGGGCTATCATGCGCCTAAAACTAAGATTGTATGCAAAATTTATGACCCCATGAAGTTAATGTACTAACTTACCCCAATGTGGCCCATGTGACTTTTTTTGTTTCATCTCCTAGGGTTAGGTTCTTGGATGTCTATGGTTTTGGCATTCGTGTTTATCATAAAAATCCATTCAAAGCCTCATTGTAATCATCTTCTTGCGAATGATTGTAGCCATCACATCTCTTCTCAGAGATAAAACTGCCACCATTCTAGTGAGTCTTGCACTCTATATTTTTACAGTCTCTATACATTTATTTCATTAATAGAAATCATGTGTTGTTGTATTTCTCTGTTTCTGAAAATTTTTATGTGTATTTCATTGTATTATACATGTTTTAATTTCATTTTGAAAATAATTTGAATCAGTGGTACCAAAGCAGGCTGCTCTTTATCATTTTTCAGTGCATGTCCTTGACAAGGTCCAAGTATAGCAAGTTGGGTCTCGACCTTGACTCTCTTGAGGAAAATCACTCTTGCATTCCCAAGAAACCCTCTATGGTGGTAGAAAAGAAAAATGGTGGAGAAAAAGATTCTATTAATCTGTTGCTTGAGCAATTTCTCGTGCGACAGAGGGATTAAATGATGGAGAATTTTCCCCATGCCCTTCAACGGATGTTGATAGTAATAGGAACATATTCATCAAGCGGCCACTTTGGAGGAAAATATCCCTTCAAGGTACAAGTTAATTTTGATATTCCCGTATTTGAAGGTCAGAAAATGGTTGAATCTGATAGAAGGTTATTTCTCTGTTCACAATTTTTCCAACAGGGAAAATATCACCTTTGCACTCCTCAAGGCTCTCCCTCATGTCAAACGTTGGTGGGAAACTTACTGGGAGAAAATTTCCATAGAGGAATATGAAATATATGGGGTCGAGCCCACTTGGGATTTTTTTGTGGATGTGGTCAATGAAGAATACTACCTTGTTGATAACAATGAAGACCAATACATGAGATGGACCACACTACGGAGTTCACAAATACTTTCCATACCTTGCGCACCAAGTTGGGTATCAAAGACTCCGAGCAACATTCGCTTTTGAAATACCGTGGGGCTCTGCATAGGTACATCCAAACTGAAATGGATTTCTTAAACATCTCATCATTGGGAGTTGCATATCGATATGTTGTCGAAATCGAGCAGAAATTTAGGCACCAAAAAAAATGGGAGTCTAGGTATATGAATCTACAACAACCAAAGCATGTTAAAGATGGCCCTAACCAACAACCTTCTGACAACCAATCCAAGACACAGGAAAAGAAGGGTAAAGGAAAGACGAAGAATGACATTGGGAAGTGGTGTGACTTCCAAAAAATCCCCTGGCACAACACCAATGAATGTCACTCGAAAAATTCATTAGTGGTTGAGGTCAAAGACAAGGAGCCGAACCTTGATTCAGAATCTGATCCGGAAAATATTGAAAACAGACAGATCATGGATGCAAACCCTACTGCTACTGTCACGAATGCAAAAATTCAACCAGAAGAACTAGTAGATCCTGAAGAGAGGGAGCGCCTCTTCCATTCACCAATGTGGGTGAAGGGGACCCCGTTGCATTTCATTGTTGATAGTGAGAGCCAGAAGAACCTCGTCTCAAATGAGGTCGTGAAATAGTTGGGTTGTCAACAACACCACACCCGTAGTCATACAACATCGAGTGGCTTCACCAGAGACAAGATCTTCGTGTCATCTAGTAGTGTCGCTTGTCCTATGGCACCCATCCCTTCAAGGATGAAGTAGTGTGTGATGTTTCCCCTCTTGATGTATTCGATGTCGTTTTGGGCCAACCATATATGTGGAAACTTCATGTTGTTTATGAGTCTAGACCTCGTAGTGTCATCATTACTCTGGGAGGTCAACTCTACAGGATACCTGAGGTAGTTCCAACTACTGTTCCACCAAAACAGTGCCGCAAGGTAATCTCTCATACCACAAAAATCATCCTCTTCACAGTCTATTCAAAGGATGCATAGAAGGCCACTACAATCTCAACACCTTCTATCCAACAGAAGTAGATCACAAAAGAGAAAGTAGATATTGTTTCTTCACCTACAATGGTGCCTACACAATGCCCCATAAAGCCTATAGACAACAAGTTGGTGGAACAGATTCAACCCCGCCAGCAACAGGTTTGCGATATCCTTCCACAGACCAAGCAGTGAAAATTATCCAACAAGGCACGCAACTCACCAAGATTCAGATTCAGAAAATGTTTTCCCCTCTTCCTCAGGCACTCAACTCAATGGAGACCATTTCTTCCTAAGGGGGGAGGATTGATCCAGGTGGATATTGGTTTCCACCCACCTGTTCCAAATTCTAACTGGCTCATCTTGACAGTTTTCAGTTCAACACGTTTCTTTGTAATAGGGAAATTTCTTTGTAATTGTGGGTTCTACACTTATGTGGTTGTTATTAAGCCCTACACAACATCCAGGTGGATATTGATGGCCGCCCACCTATTCCATCTGGATTATTTTGGAAGTTTTCATGTCAGTACATCTTTTTGTACTTCCAGGGTTGTTTTGGGGCTCTAAACAGTGTTTTCTTGCTTTTCCATAGTCAAACTATAGATGGAGTCAGATTTTGATGGCACAATGTGTAGTTATCGAAAATACATTTCCAGCAGGCTATCACGCACCTAAAACGGAGATTGTATGCAAAAGTTATGACCTGGGGAAGTTAATGTACTAACTTACCCCAATGGGGTCCACATGAATTTTGGTGTTTCATCTCCTAGGGTTAGGTTTTTGGATGTCTAGGGTTTTGGCATTCATGTTTATCATAAAAAGACCTTCAGAGCCTCATTGTAATCATCTTCTTGTGAATGAGCATATTCGTCACATCTCTTCTCAAAGATAAAGATGCCACCATTCTAGCGAGTCTTGCACTCTGTATTTTTACAATCTTTGTTCATTTTTTTCATTAATAGAAATCATGTATTGTTGTATTTCTTTGTTTCTGGCAATTTTTATGTGTATTTCATTGTAATATCTTTGTTTTCATTTCATTCTGAAAATAATCCAGATCAGTTGTAGAATGAATGAATATAATGTTGATGGATAAAGCTATGAGTATGCTTAGTGGAGTTAGCTTAGAAAAGAAGTTCCAGGCTAAAGTAGTTGCTATTGTGTGTTACTTAATTAATAGGTATCCCATGTCATCCCTTGTAGAAAAGACCCCTCTAGACGGGTAAGAAGCCCTCACTTAAACATCTTTGTGTTTTTGGTTGTGAGGCATATACTCATGTGCCTAAGGAGAACTATTCTAAGTTGGATAACAAGGTAGTGAAATGTATCTTCATCGACTATGGTGCTGGTGTGAAAGGGTACAAGCTTTGGGATCATGTGGATAGAAAAGTTGTGTATAGTAGAAACACTATTTTTAGAGAATTTAATCCTTCTCTTGTTGTATTACTGAGAGGGGGGGTGAATCAGTAATAACGTAATTATAATCTTTTTTC
>CBVK0100745835.1:0-10857 GCA_900067695.1 Picea abies
AGGACAACAGTCCTCCCGAGCACCTCCCAACCACCCTTAAATATCAAATAATTAATACACAGACAACTTATGTGTATAAATCACTTCTTACCGTTCTTTGTCTGTTCTGTAATTCTTCTCTTTCTCTGTCCACCCAGCAAGTCTCCTCTGCATCGCATTTTTCTATCATTCTTCTCTTCTTCTGCTTGCTCTATCGTTCTGCTCTGCTTCTGCACTATCATTCTGCAATTCTTCTCTTCCTTCACAAGTCTGCTTCTGCATCACGTTCTTTTGTCATACTGTTCTTCTTCTCCTCTACCTGTCATTAAATTTCATGTTCAACATCTTCTCCTTTCTCCTTTCTAACTGTTTCGTTCTTTTTCCATTCAGAACAGCCAAAAAAATTCAGTCTCGCTCATTTTCTTTTATACACACTTCCTTGACGATTCCACTTCCCCTGCCAATAGGTAAAACAAGGAAATCTGTCATAGCAACTGAAACGCTAACCGATTTGTCATTATCAGTCCATTTCTTTTAACAAATTCATAACTGAAGCTTTAAACTGTGAAGAAGAACAACAGCCCTTCGATCAATGCTTGATCCAACGGTTCAGATCCCATCGGGATTTCACTCATCGCGAATTTGGCATTCTCATTGTCGATATGCACATGTACTCGGAACCCTCGATTCTCCGATTCCCGATATGCTCCTTTCCCGAGATTTAGCCCCTTCCGGCTACACAATGGTCCATGTGACCGTCTATCATGTGACTGTCACCATACCTCTCGTCGGGGTTTCGGGGTTTCGCACTTCCTGATATCGAGAGTTTCTCACCTCTCCAATCCCCGATTACTGATGCGCCCCTTTCCACGCGCTAGCCCTACTGGCTATAGACCTTGGCCCCATAAGACCTTCAACACATGACCTCGGTCAAACCTCTCATCGGGGTTTCGGCGTTTTCGATGTCACTATGCACATGCCTCCGGGATTCCCGATCCCCGATTTCCCGATGACGAAGATCAACGGTCCAGATCTCATTCTTAATCCAACAGCTGTGATTACATCGCAAAATCGCATATCGTGATTTCAGAGTTTCTGTTGCAGTGTGTTCTTCACATATCAAAGTCCCGATTGCCGATGCCTCTGCTGACGTCACACGTGATTTGGCACGTGTTAGATCCTGCCACGTGTCACTCTGATTCATGAATTGTATGTGCCTAAAGTGTTAGATCTGCCTGACACCTGTCATTACCTGGTTGTGCCACGTGTCCCTAGCTGACGTGGACTGTTTTCGTGAATTAGATCGACGGTCTAGATCACATGTTGATCTGATGGTTCAGATTCAGTCGGGATTTCGCATATCGCAAAATCAGGATTTTCGTTGTCGAGTGAAATTTTCATATTGAAATCCCGATCCCCGAATCTCCGATGGCTTATCTCCCTCGCAACTTCTGCAGATCTGACAGTTGTCAGCCTTTCAGGAAATTTGGATGGGATCCAACGGTCACTGGATCTCTGTCTTCCTTCTTCTCTGTAAACTCTTGTTGCGCGCGTTTTCTTCAATGTTGTTCCTCCTGAGCTTTTATATCCGAATCCCCAAGGGTTTTTATCCTTCATATCCTGCCATTTCTGATGTTGCCATCAAAGACAACAATCATCAACACGCATTCATTGCTTGTTCAATATTTGCCAACATGTAGGAGATCTACAAGCGGGTATGTGTTTAACCTGTTTGGAGGAGCAATAAGTTGGATGAGAAAAAGACAGGCTGTAGTGGCACTTTCAACTACAAAATATGAATACATGACAGCCACTCATGCAAGGAAGCAGTATGGTTACAAATATTGTGTTCAAGTATTGGGTTGGTACAAGAAGCTCTAAGGATAGAGTGTGACAGTCAGAGTGCAATTTTCTTGGCAAAGAACCCTTATCATTCAAAGACAAAGCACATTGATGTTCAATATCACTTTGTGAGAAACATGATTGAAGAAAAGAAAGTATCACTGATCAAGGTGGACACTTTGAATAATGTTGCAGATTCATTAACAAAATCTGTGAGCACTAAGAAGTTCTCTTGGTGTAGAGGATCCATGGGCATTGTTGCCCTGGATTGTTGACTATGTAACCCTGTAACCCCATGTGTGTGACGACAACGTGGCCCCTTCACCACCCGCAGGTCGAAAGGTCCACGCGCACTCACAGGATATTATTTTCCTCTCAGCCCGAAGAACACTAAGGTTCTTCTATTTCCCTATCGAGAAATATACACCCCACAGATTCTCTTCTGCGCAATCCCCCTTTCTTTACTTACCGGAGGATCAGAACTCGCAACTTCGCAAGTCCACTGTCGATTATTGGGCTCTCGAATCCCCGAGACCCGGTGCCTCAGTCAACGCTAACCTCTTCCCGTATCTATCGGGACTTCGCTTATCACGGTTTCTCTACTCGCGATATCGTGCACTTTGATTTTTCGACTCCCGATACCCGATGCACGCGTGAGCTGTCTCTTCAACTCCTCGTCACGTCTATCAAGATTTTGAGATTCGTGGGATCGTGAATCCTGATATCAATGGATTTGGGACTTTCCTTTTCCTGATCCCCGATATGATACGCCACCTGTCCTCCACTAATTCCTGTTGTGGCACCACACAACTCTCCCGTCAGGATATCGCGGTTCGTGATTCCAAGCTACAAGAATTTCTTACCTCCGAAATCCCCGATGCTTTGAACCTCGACTTCTTGGAATCTCTGGACATGTGTCCCACTGATGGATGGATCTGATCTTGTCGGGATATCATGGATCCTGATATCGCAATTCTCGTTGCAACAACTTGGAGCTTCGACTTTCGAATCCCCAATACATGATATCACGTGTAGATCCAACAACTCCCGTGGCACAGATCAATGGCTCTACCCCTCCTGAGATTGAATACTTTCCACACCTGCTCTAATAATTTCCCTGCACCTCCGCGAAATCCAACGGCTCAAGGTGATTCGCAAAATCTCCTCGGAAATTTCGTCCGTTCGTTCTTCCTGATGGATTTCTGTGAAATGAACCAAGTACTTTCCCCACAAATACTTGTTCACCTGTGCCCAAACTTGTGATTCCCTTGCAACTTCAAGTCACAACTTGTCTGCACTGTTCTTCAGCAACTCAGGGGCTTGTCCTTCCTGAGCTTTTTCCACAGTTCCTCATTCTCTCAGGAAAAGAGAATTCTTTGCACGCACTCCTTGCTGCAACCCTTCAACCTCAACTGAGTGTTGAAGTCTCTTGACTCTGCGCACTCCTGCAGCAGCAGTCTTTCAGTTCCTTACTCAGGTTCGCAACCCTGAGACTTTCTCTTGGCTTGCGCACTCCTTGCACGACATTGTGCCCAACTACACATTCTGGGATGAATGAGAAAAAAAGTTATCTCTAATTGAACCCTTCTGTCAACACACTCCTTGCGGACAATTCAACTGCACTCCTTGCAGGAATCCTCTGGCTCAAATAGAGAAACAATTGAACCTCATCTTTTCACCCTCTCAGATTTCAATTCATACATGAAATCACATACACAGCATGTAAAAGCAAATGTATAACAGGAAACAAACATTCATGAGCATAACATCAATACACAAAGAGTAGACACATAACCCTGAATTTGAATCAAAGCTTCTTCTATTAATTCAAATATCAGTACATGGATGTTCTCTACACAGTTCTTTGCATGCTCTTGCTCTTCCTTCTTCTGAATTATGTTACAATGTACAATGAGGTTGTCTATATCCGTTTTCCCTCTTGGGCTCTAAAGCTATCAAATATAGAATTAAATTCCTATCTACCAGCATTAACTATATTAAATGACGACTATCTACCTAAGGATGAGAGCTTAAAGGCTCAAGGTCCATTACAATATACAAGTGTGCCTTATCTTAATGGCTTCATTTAAGATTTGCGCAACAATTTCCAAGGCAATTTCAAAAATTGCGTTGGCTTATCCAGCTGTCTTCCGCTTCCGCGCTGGCTCGCTTGATGTGCTGGCAATGCTCCTGCATCATACTCCTCGGCTTGAAAACTTTCATGGGCTCCTGTCCATGAGATCCTGCATGGTCTTTCCATGCTTCTGTATTTCTTCTTCGCTCTCCCAGTTGGCATCTTCCACTGGATGGCCCTTCCATTTGACCAGATACTCATAGTATTCTTTCTTCCTGGTCTTCTTACCCACTCTCTTGTCCATTATGCATTCCATTTGTGGCTTTTCTGCAACTGGCAATTGTGTCATCCACTGGATCACTGGTTCCTCAGTTCCATTCTCTACTTCTCTATCCCTGTATGGGCATAAATCTATGACATTGAATATTGGATATATTTCGATGCCATCCGGCAACTCTATCTCATAAGCATTTTCCCTGAATTTTCTCAAGACCTGACATGGCCATATTTTCTTCATCTTTAACTTATTGTATGTTCCCCTCAAGAACCTTTCTTTCCTCAAATGTACCAGAACTAGATCACCAACTTCAAACTGAAGTTGTCTCTGATGTTGATCTGCTCTGCGCTTGTACTCCTGGCTTGATTTCAGCAACCGCTCCTTCACCCTGCGGTGAATTTCCTTCATCGCCTCAGTGAATTCTTCTACACTAGCGCTGCTAGTAGCAGTCTGTTCTAAATCCCTCAGTTCATAAACTCCTCTCGGCTGCATCCCATAGACAACCTGAAATGGACTCTTCCCTGTGCTCCGATCCACTGAATCATTGTATGGAAACTCTGCCTATGGAAATACGTTGTCCCAACTATTGTGGTGCTCTGTCACCAAGCTTATTATCAAGTATCCCAGAATTCTATTCACCACCTCTGTTTGTCCATCCGTTTGAGGATGATAAGTAGAACTAAATTCTAAGTTAGTTCCTAGCTTCTTCCACAAGGTCCTCCAAAAATGTCCCACGAACTTTGTCTCTCTGTCTGAAACTATACTTTTTGGAAATCCATGAAGTCAAATGACCTCTTTGAAAAATAGATTTGTGATGTGAGTCGCATCGTTGGTTTTCTGGCATGGGATAAAATGTTCCATTTTAGAAAACCTATCCACTACCACAAAGACTGAATCAACACCTCTTTGTGTCCTTGGCAACCCTAATACAAAATCCATGCTTATCTCCTCCCACGGCCTCTCTGGTATGGGTAATGGCTGATAAAAGCCTACATTCTGCTTTCTCCCCTTCGAATGCTGGCAAATTCTGCATCTATCCACAAACCTCTTGACATCTTCTCACATCCCCGGCCAAAAATATGACTCATTCAGATTCACGAATGTTTTTTCATGGCCAAAATGTCTTGCTAATCCACCATTGTGTTTCTCCTTTAACAAGTTCTCCCTCATGGAGCATTTCAGGATACAAAGTTGATTGCCTCTAAACAAAAATCCTTCCTGGATAATATAATCTATCCAAAGACTCCTATCTCTGAGAGCTGGATTCTTAGTTGCTTCATACGCCTCTGCAAAATCTGCATCTTCTACGTACATGTCCCTGAGATTTTCAAAACCCAATGTTTTGACTCAGAAATCCTGCAACAGCAAACACTTCCTACTCAAAGCATTAGCCACTTTGTTAGCAATACCCAAAATGTGTTTAATCACAAATGTGAAATTTTGCATATACTCTACCCATTTTGCATGTTTCTGATTCAACTTCTCCTGTTGAGTCACAAACTGCAGTGCATGATTATCACTATACAAAACAAATTCTTTTGGGATTAAGTAATGCCTCCACTTCTATAGTTCCTGTATGGTAGCATAAATTCTTTATCATACGTGGAGTATTTCAGTTTCACCTCATTCATCTTCTCGCTGAAGTACACAATCGGTCTGTCTTCCTGACTCAAAACCGCTCCTATGGCAAACCCGCTTGCATCACATTTCACCTGAAACGTCTTCAGGAAATCTGGAAACACCAAAACCGGTTGTTCCGTGATCTTCCGCTTCAACAGATTGAAGCTCTTCTCAACCTCTGTTGTCCAGTGAAAAGACTTATGCCGCTTCTTCACTGTATCCATCATTGCTGCACTAATTCCACTAAAATACCTGATGAATTTTTGGTAGAAACTAGCCAATCCATGAAAGTTTCTCACCTCAAAAATATTTCTCGGTGATGGCCAATTCTTAATCACTTCTACCTTATCGGGATCCATCCTCAACTCGTTTTCCGAAATGACAAAACCCGAGTAGATGAGCTTTGTCTTCATAAATGAGGACTTCTTCATGTTTATCAACAACTTCTCCTATTGTAGCTTCTTCATCACTGTATCCAAATGCTTCAAGTGTTATGCCACTGACTTATTGTAAATCAATATGTCATCCAGATACACAATGAAAAACTTCCCGATGAACTCCCTCAGGACTTCGTTCATTAACCTCATAAAGGTACTCGGTGCATTCGTCAAGACAAATGGCATGACAAGCCATTCATACAAACCTTCGTTGGTTTTGAAGGTTGTCTTCCACTCATCGCCTTCCCTCATGCGAATATGATGGTATCCGCTCTTCAAATCCATCTTTGAAAAGTACTTTTCCCCACTCAGGAAATCCATCAGATCATCCATTCTCAGAAATGGAAACCTATACCTGATGGTTATCTTGTTGATCGCCCTTGAGTCGGTACACATTCTCCAACCTCCATATTTATTTGGACTAAGTACTGTTGGAATAGCACACGGACTCAAACTCTCTCTGACCAATCCTTTGTCCAACAACTCCTGAACCTGCTTCTTGACCTCTTCATTTTCTTGTGGCGTCAACCTGTACGTGGCTTTATTTGGAAAACTGGCTCCTGGTATGAGATCAATTTGATGACTCACACTCCTCATCGGTGGCAATGAACAAGGTAATTCATCCACTATGATGTCAACGAACTCTTCTAGCAGTTCCTGAACCTCATCTGGTAAATCATCCATTCTTGTGCTAGTCAGAACAATCCTCGGCTTCCTAACCACAGAATTGTGGATCTTCCTTCTTCTTAACCTCTGTAAGAAGTTCCTTCCCACTCATGAGAAGTAGTGTGTTTCTTACTTCCGGTTTCACCTCCTTATCCTTTATCGGAAGCAACATATGGGTTCTCCCATTCTTCTCCAGGGTATATGTGTTCATTCTCCCATCATGAATCACATTTCTGTCATATTTCCATGGTCTACCTAGAAATAGATGACATACATCCATGGGAATAACATCACACAAGATCTTATCATTATAACCACCTATCTTGAATTCAACCAAGCATTGTTTAGTAACAGTTACCTAGTGTCCTTTATGTAGCCACGAAACTTTGTATGGGCTTGGATGATCAGTTGTCTCCAGCTCCAGCTTCTCTACCATCTTCGTAGATACGAGATTATCTGTGCTACCACTGTCTACTATAACCTTGCACACCCTGTCCTTGGTCTTGCAAGCTGTTTTGAAAAGTCTGGTCCTTTGGAATGAACTCTCCACCTCCTTATCGGGTGTCAAAAGGACTTTTCACATCATAAGCGATCTTTTGCCTTCTGCATCTTCGGCTTCAACATATTTCCTCTGTGCTTCGGTGATGTGAGCTTCTCCAATGTCCTTCTTTTTCTCTGGACACTCGTATGACTTGTGCCCATTCTTCCCACATGTAAAGCATGTGATTACTCCACCTCTTCCTCTTCCTCTACCTCTGGTACGAGGAAAAGTATTGCCATCAGCATATCCTCCACTCTTCTTCGTATGCTGCCCTCTCTGTTCAACGTATGGCCCTCGCTATGAGGTTCCACCTCTTTCAACCTTACCCTGAGGTTTCTTCCATTCCTCCTTGGGATTCTAGAATTTCTCCTGGGAAACTGCTTTGCCTCTGGGCTAACTTCTGCCTCAGCCTCTCTGACCTTGATTTCGGCTCAATTTCTCCTCAGCTTTCAGAGCCATCTGATAAGCATCCTCCATCGTTTGGATGGTTACCATGCTCAATTCATCCTGAATGTCGTATCTCAAACCATTCATATATCTAGCAACCTTCTCATCATCGCTCTCCCAATGACCTGTTCTGATGTTCAGTCGATAGAATTCCTCAGTGTATTCTTTCACTGTCATTAGCTTCTGTCTCAGGTTCTGCATCCTCCTGAACAGAGTAATTTGGTAATCTCTAGGGATGAACTTCACCTTCATTTTTTCAATCATTCGATCCCAACTCTTGATCTTCTGCTTTCCTTTGCAGCGTCTATCAGCTTGTAGCTCATCCCACCACAATGTTGCATGTCCTTTCAAGCGTGTGACAGCATGCTTGACTTTCTTGTCTTCTTTGACATCTTCATAGTCGAAGTATGTATCCAGATCTCTAATCCAATCTAGAAGCTCCTCTGCATCCAGATTTCCCTCGTAAACTAGAATGTCCATCTTCGCCTTTACACCCATCCGAGCAATAGATTTAATTAGGCGTTCATTCACTGCATCTTCGGCTGCAACTTCCTCGTCGCGTTCAGCCTCTAATTCACTATCGGAATCACTCAGATCCCCTGCACCAGCTGTGCATCTTTGAGTTGTCTCCATGTCTTCGAATCTTGCTCGGAGATCTCTCATCTGTCTCTCCATTTTTGGATTTTCTACCTGCCTACCTCTTCTTCGTACCTCCCTATCTTCTGGATCAGGTGACTGTCTTTCTCTTCTTGATGGCATGGCGAATTTCTTTCTCTACTACAGAAGGCAAAGAGATATTCCCGCTCTGATCCCACTCTTGACGACAACGTGGCGCCTTCACCACCCGCAGGTCATAAGGTCCACGCGCACTCACAGGATCTTCTTTTCCTCTCAGCCTGAAGAACACTAAGGTTCTTTTATTTCCCTATCGAGAAATCTACACCCCACAGATTCTCTTCTGCACAATCCCCCTTTCTTTACTTACTGGAGGATCGGAACTCGCGGCTTCGCAAGTCCACTGTCAATTACTGGGCTCTCGAATCCTCGAGACCCGGTGCCTCAGTCAACGCTGACCTCTTCCCATATCTATCGAGACTTCTCTTATCACAGTTTCGCTACTCGTGATATCATGCACTTTAATTTTCCAACTCCCGATACCCGATGCAATGAAACTCCAATGCACACGTGAGCTGTCTCTTCAACTCCTCGTCACTTCTATCAGGATTTTGGGATTTGTGGGATCGCGAATCCTAATATCAATGGATTCGGGACTTTCCTTTTCCCGATCCCCGATATGATACGCACCTATCCTCCACTAATTCCTATTGTGGCCCCACACAACTCTCCCATCGGGATATCGCGGTTCGCGATTCCAAGATGCAAGAATTTATTACCTCCGAAATCCCTGATGCTTCGAACTCTGACTTCCTGGAATCTTCGGACACGCGTCCCACTAATGGACGAAACTGATCTTTTCGGGATATCACGGATCGTGATATCGCAATTCTCATTGCAACAACTTGGAGCTTCGACTTGTGAATCCCTGATACACGATATCACGTGTAGATCCGACGGCTCCTATGGCATGGATCAATGGCTCTGCCCCTCCTGAGCTTGAATACTTTCCACACCTGCGCTGATAACTTCCCTGCACCTCCGCGAGATCCAACGGCTCACGGTGATTCGTGAAATCTCCTTGGAAATTTCATCTGTTCATTCTTCCTAATGGATTTCTGTGAAATGAACCAAGTACTTTCCCCACAAAGACTTGTTCACCTGCATGCAAACTTGTGACTCCCTTGCAACTTCAAGTCACAACTTGTCTGCGATGTTCTTCAAAAACTCAGGGTCCTGTCCTTCCTGATCTTTTTCCACAGTTCCTTAGTCTCTCAGGAAAAGAGAATTCTTTGCACGCACTCCTTGCGGAAACCCTTCAACCTCGACTTAGTGTTGAAGTCTCTTGACTCTGCGCACTCCTGCAACAACAGTCTTTCAGTTCCTTACTCAGGTTCGCAACCCTGATACTTTCTCTTGGCCTGCGTACTCCTTGCACGACACTGTGCCCAACTGCACCTTCTGGGATGAATGAGAACAAAATTTATCTCTAATTGAACCCTTCTGTCAACGCACTCCTTGCAGACAATTCAACTGCACTCCTTGCAGGAATCCTCTGACTCAAATAGAGAAACAATTGAACCTCATCCTTTCACCCTCTCAGATTTCAATTCATACATGAAATCACATACACAGCATGTAAAAGCAAATGTATAATAGGAAACAAACATTCATGAGCATAACATCAATACACATAGAGTAGACACATAACCCTGAATTTGAATCAAAGCTTCTTCTATTAATTCAAATATCAGTACATGGATGTTCTCTACACAGTTCTCTGCATGCTCTTGCTCTTCCTGCTTCTGAATTATGTTACAATGTAGAATGAGGGTGTCTATATATGTTTTCCCTCTTGGGCTCTAAAGCTATCAAATCTAGAATTAAATTCCTATCTACTAGCATTAACTATATTAAATGCCTACTATCTACCTAAGGATGAGAGCTTAAAGGCTCAAGGTCCATTACAATATACAAGTGCGCCTAATCTTAATGGCTTCATTTAAGATTTGCGCAACAATTTCCAAGGAAATTTCAAAAATTGCGCTAGCTTATCCAGCTGTCTTCCACTTCCGTGTTGGCTTGCTTGACGTGATGGCGATGCTCCTGCATTAGTGTGCAAAGAAAACAACAAGTGGGAGAATGTTGGGTTAGTGGGCAGCGCCCCTAGAAAATTTTTTCACATCGGGACAACATATTTCCAGGACGACATATTTCTGGGACCACATGATATTTAGGTGGTTTTTCGGCACATGGTTTTTTGTCGATGGATTTGTATTTCTGGTTAAGGAATTAGGGTTTTGGACTAATCTAGGTCATTGGGTTAGGGTTTTGGATGTCGCTGGCTCCTATATGTATA
>CBVK0100745836.1:0-10857 GCA_900067695.1 Picea abies
GTGAAAATAAAATAAAATTTAAAGTCTCCCTAGGATAGGAAGAAAATTTATACAGATAAATACATAACTCACAGAGAATTTAAAGTGGGTGACTATGTGTTTTTGGAAGTGAAAGCTAGGAAGAGTTCACTTGATTTGGGAAACTGTTCAAAGATAAAAACATTCTATTGTGGGCTTTTTGAAATCCTAGAGAGGATTTGTCCTATCAAATACATTCTTTAACTACCTGCATACATATGAATTCATAATGTTTCAGGTATCTTTACATAAAAACTATGTGTCTGATGCTAATTATGTAATTGATTGGAATATGATTAAGGTGGAACAAGAAGGAAACTTCTGATTTTAGCTAGTGTGCATATTGTTCCAGAAAGTCAAGCTACTCTGGAATTGAACAATAGGATTGGTAAAGGCTTAGTGGACCTGTTACGGTCTTGATGATGAAACTTGGGAGCATGAGGATGTTATGTGCATAGAGTACCTATAACTTTTTTGAAGAATTTTTAAATTTTGATTTTACATCATGCACTGAGGATAATGCATAAATAATGGGGAGGGGAATGTAATACCCCTAGGATGAACCAAAATTTTAATGTAAAAGTGATTTTATATATTGGATGGTGACTCATGGCACACATGTTTTGGGTACATTTAAGTGCATGGGAACCAATGAAAGAGTGTATTCTTGTTTCATAACTTTGAGCACATCTGAGTAAGTGTGTGAGGATTGTCGTGCGTGTTAACCAAGGAAAGAGTGAGCACCATTTCATAATTTTGTGCACACCTGAGAAAGTGCAGGAGGATCGCTTCAAAGTGTGCAATAGACCATTTTTGTATCCAGGATATTTTGGGGCTGAAGATCCATGGTTATTAGGCTTGAGAGTTTGGATTGCAACAAAGGCTAGTGTGCCTATTTTTTTAAAATTGTAATTGTAATTAGATATTAATAAAACATATCATTATTTCCAGACCAATTAGATGAAAAAGACGAGGGGATAAACTCCACTAGAATAGAAAAGGGGTGTGAAGCTTAAAAGGAATATTTTAATAATATTTCCAAAAGTATATTTATGGGATATGTATTTATCTTAAGTTCCTAAGGAATGGGAATGGGTCATCAAGCAGAGCTAAGTTATCTTTTAAGGTGACAAGTGTCCAGTTATAATCATGCTAATATATTGTTGGGCCTTAGTGTATTTAGATAATTCGAGCATTCCTTCATTAGGAAGAACAAATTTCCTCTGGAAGGCATATGCATTTGGCTATAAATTTATTCCATGAGATAACTCTGTACTTGGGAAGGCCCGTGTTTATTGAAGAAGTAGGTTTTCAGGCCCTTAATAATTCTCTCCAAGTGAGAGAACTATTAGGAATCGGTTTCCCAAGGTGCACATTTACAACTACAGGGATTTGAGACTTCCTGTCCGGCTTGTTACTAAAACCTTGGAAGGGAAGAGGGGAAGCCAAAGGCCTGTTGAGTAGAGAAGGGGAACACTTCCAGGGGTGGTACATGCATGTGGGGAACGAGGCATTGTATTTTGTTATCTTGGGTTGGCACCCTTGTCTAAGTTTTTCTTCTATGGATAAACCTTATCTTTTCTTAGGAATCCTTTTCCGAGGTGGATTTTTATCCCTATCTTAGGGGTCACTTACTGTTGAGAGTTTTTGAGCGACATAGTATATGGATGGGAGGAACATCTGAGGTATGTGCGCAGTTGGTGGTATACAAAAAAATATTAGTGTTTTCTCATGTGTATTATTCTTTGAGTAATGTGCATATACATGTTAAATAAATTATATGTTACAATTGTATATATATGTGTGTGTGTGTGTGTGTGTGTGTGTGTGTGTGTGTGTGTGGATTATATATGTTGTATAACTGCATGTTTGTTGCATATATAGAGCATGGACTATGACAAGTTTGTATGTATTTATATATTGTTTAACTTGTGATTTCTTATGCTATTGTTGTTTATGGAATTGATACATAGCTATGTTGGGTTGTTCATATATTTTTATTTACACATAATTGTTGCAGATTTAGAGAATGGTAGTTATTAAGTGTTTTGTTGTTAAATAATTATGTGGTAACGTTTATGGAATTTTGAGACAAGGCTTGAATCATCGCATGTGAAAAGCTGTATTAGTCTTTGCATGTGAATGGGGAAGATCTCGCACGTGACATAGGGATGGTTGTGTGCATAGTTTTATTATGATTTCATTCCACTGTTATAGTCTCTATATTGTTAAGTAACTTCAATACTAATCGTATGGGTTCTAGTGTGAAGCTATAAATTTCATGCATGCTGAGGGACAGTTGACGTGAATGATGCAATGAAATTTGAGTTTGTAGATTTACTAAGACATAGTTGTTTCATGAAGTATGAGACTGATTGTGCGCACTAGGAAAATGTAGAAGCGTGTAGCATAAGATTATTCACGCACGATGTTGGTTTCAATGAGTTTCTTCCGCAGAAGAAAGAACTGATATTAGATCCTTATATAGTGAAGTTGCATTGGTGGACACTTTACAATGTGGTAAAGGGACTCAACTGGAAGGTTCGATATGTCACAAAGTGGAATAATAGTTGGGGATGTTACAAAGTGTTATCATGGCTCAAAATTTTGATGTGGGGATGTTACATATAGTCTTCCTCCTCAACCAACATTGCCAAAAAATGATGAAATAGACTTGAATATCAACATATCTAGTATCTTGGCAAAGGTAAATGTATTAGTACCTCTCACAGAGATGATTATGATTCCTTCAGTGAGAAATAAAATTGAGATAGTCCTTAGGGTACAAGGAGAAGATTGAGAACCTCTTGTATTGATACAACTGAATCATTGCAGACCATACTATGAAGATCATCCACCTTTTTTCATCACCCTAGTGTTAAATAATAAATGGATCAACAACTGTATCCTAGACTTTGGGGTGTTTGCAAACATCATGAATTTGAGAGTGATGAAACAATTGGGCTTGGAAGTCAGGATACCTTCTGGGAATGTTTTTGGAATTGAATCCAAGGCCATTAATACATATGGTTTGATAGAAAATTTAGAAATTTTCCTTGCAATATATCCCAATATAGTCTTTTGGATGGATATTATGGTCATTTATATACTAGACATTTGGGGAATTATTTTATCTAGGACGTGGGTTGCAACATCAAGTCCTACATTACAAATCAACTTATCTTATTCTACTATACCCATAGGAAATGAATCCCATGTTATTCTATATAATCAACCAATGACAAGGGCCCATGTTGAAGAAATTGATAATGAACTTGAAGATGATAGAACCCTATGAGAAGACCATCTTGAAGAACTCATGGATTCCCTTCTTGAATTTGATCTCGATGACATTCCTTTCTCCCAAAAATATTATATTGATGATATAGTATTTCCCAAAAGGGAATACTATTATAAAAAACTCGACAAATACAAGGAAAAAGTTGTGGGCTACATCACAATCTTAAAGAAAGTTGATAAAGAACAATTAAGTAGAAATATCCAAGAATATATACTTACAACAAAGTCCCAACCCCTTCCCTTGAATCAATATTCCAAATAAGGACAAGAAACAATTGATCCAAAGGAGGAGGATTATAAACAAGTAAAGTTGGTCTTAATGTGGGATACAAGTGTGATTATTTATGGCTAGGCCCCTACAAGATTGAAAAGAAGTTTGTCAATAATTTATACTATATATCCGTGCTAGAGGGAAGGAGATTTCCACTACCCATTAGTATATCCCTTATCAAACCCCCTCATGGGAAGGAGACTTGATTTCTTTATTGTAGCTTAGATTATGTAGTGTAGGTAGGGAATTGGAATCATTGCATTGCATTTGTATATATGAGTGAATCAGGTATCCATGCTAGTGTAATTTTTTATTGTCTTGCATATAAATTTTATTGCATTCTCATTTTGCATAACATGCATCCACTATTGCATTATTCATTTCATATCTACTTTATCATGTATAGTTGTAGTGAAATTTTCTTTCCAACATGATTTTTGATTTACTACTAATCCCCATGGATCACATCCACTGCCTTTACCACTGAAGTGTTAGTGTTGTTATAAGTGTGTGCAGGTCCACTGCCTTTACCACTGAAGTGTTAGTGTTGTTATAAGTGTGTGCAGGATTGAAGGTCTTAATAAAATAGATATTTTGAGGTTCTCATGCGCTCTACGGTGAGAGAAGGACCCCATGTTAGATACCGATGTCACCCCCCGCCATACCTAGGGGTAACTAGAGGATATCATATCTCATGGCCCACAATGGAGACATTGATCTCGTCCAATGTGATGATCAACATGTCCACAAATAGAAACTGAGTATCCCCCCTTATATTTCCTCTCATACCTTAGATTAGTCAAGCTCATCACATCCAGTCAACTCAGTGTATGGGAGATGGTAAGCCAAAATCACCATGAGTTATGTTAGTTCTTATTTCATGAAAATTCTTTTACTTAATATACTAGGCATGTGAATGAGGATCATTGGTTTAATTTGGAAAATGGATCACTAGATCAACACGTGTTTATTTCCTTGTTTAACCTTGGTATCCAACATCTATGCCCTAGTCCCATGACATTACCACCTAGGGAAAATGGGTACTATTGGGGGGCCCTCACAAGGGTAATGTTTCCTTCCCCACCATAATTAACACTTTCCATCCTGAAGCATGTCACAATGTAATAAGATTCAGTAATGGGTCATGGTTCATTCTCTCATGAGAAGAGGGGTTGAATTCAGTAATGGGTCATGGTTCATTCTCTCATGAGAAGAGGGGTTGAAGGCCCAGAAGTTGATTGAAATTGTTGTTAAAATAATAAAATAAGAATCACAAAGAAAGAAATGAATGGTAGAAAAGGAATCTCAAAATCCAGTCCAAACTTGAGCTCTACCCTTTCTGCGTTCACCCCAATCTCAAGCAGTTATGCTATACCTTGAAACCTTATAATTGGGGACTTTCAAATATGATAAGAGGAAAAATAAAATTGCAGATAAAGGGGTTTTGAGAAATGTAGTTCTTAGAAAGTGGCAACTCAATAGAAATAACACCCTCCACAAAGGATCTCATATAAATGGACTCAATGACACCATAATCCATGAAGTAAGCCCAAAACGTACCACTATCACACTTATTATTGAAGGGTTCCTTTCTTTAATTGTTCCCATTGGGACATATCTCTCTACATGGGTCTTTTCTTTCACTTCTTTTGTTGGCACACTTAATAGGGTCGGATGAAGTTCCTCCCATATTTAAACTTGTCAACTTATATAAAGTGCTGAACTGGTGTGATATTAGAAGATGATGTTGAAGTGAATTTTTCACATGGCTTATCTCTTAAGTAACAACTTACTTTGCATGATTTAAGGATTGGTATATATTATGAACATTTTCCTTACTTGACTTCATATTCTATTTGATTTGGATTCCCTTGACATGGTTATCGAAGGATGCCCTAGGATTTAACATGATATGGAACTTGTGATGCATAGCAATGAGTCACCCAATGACTTGGAACATCTAGAAAATATCTCTCACATACTCAAGACCTTGGATGATGGGTAGATGGGATTGATTTTTGACATATTTGGTCATGGTGGCACAAAGATGGGAAGAAATCCCACACCTTGGGCTCTACTCCCAGAGGCTATGTTGCATTGGATGGAGGATGTTGCACAAGGATATTATTGGAGGAAACATAGATATGATATACAATCTTCTCCTCTTTGTACACAACCCCTTGCACCTTTGATGTTGGAAACTTATATTTTGATGTCATGTCAGGGTTTGATAGAGATGATGGCGCTTACTTCCACTTGGATTCAAGTCATGAATTTTATATGTGGAATAACATTATTACACCATACTTGTACCTTAGATGATGACACATGGCCTTGGAGAGGCCCTTTTGTCCCATTGGAGGCATTACATCACCACAAGTGTTGCCATTTATGTATTATTTTTCAATTTTTGACATTTGTAAAGAAAAATATTAGGGGTCAACACCACTAAGAGACATGAATTTTATCTTTTTGTGAATTTTGGAGTGATAGGTTTTCCTTATAAATAAGGATGGTGATCCTCTCATTTGGATCATCACTTCCTACCACATTTATAGGAGTGGATCTTTAGAAAATTTTTCTATTTCTCTTTCTTTGTCTCTTGGATCTCATGCACTACTCTTGAAGGAGGATCTTTGTGGTTTCTTTGTTTCTTTCTTGGATATATGTTGCTGAAACTAGGGTTTTTATATCCCAGTGACTTGGATAAGTAAGTAATCTTTGTAATTTTTTATCTCATTCCTAATGTTTAAAGGTGTTAATTACTATCTTGTGAATGTTACTTTGTCTTGGTGAGACCATAGGGAGGAGACATAGGAATTTCTCTTCTCCATTTTCTTTGTTTGTCTAATTTTTGTGAAAGAATTGTTTTTTAGGGTTAATAACCTAAGGCCCAAGAGGCTTTGCACCTTAGCATTTTGATCCTAGTCTTTGATCCTTGACCTAGGTTATCTAGAAGATATACAATGAAACCTAGGGCCCAATAGGATATTCACCCTAGGGATCATTTTCTTGAAGGTTTATTCCTAACGCCCTATAGTATTTGCACCTTATATTTTAAACATAATTCTTATTTATCATCTAGCTCAATATTCAAGGTGTTTCATGCTTGAATCCATAAGCCCTAAAAGAAAATGACACTAGTCTAAAGATTTTCTCATGGTGAAAATTGCATTTAGAATTAGCATTTTCTCTCTCAAAATGATCTTACTAACTTATCTAAACCTGACTTTAGAAAGATAATGATATTTATTTCTCTTGTTACAAAGGTGTGCTACAACCACTAATTTTAATTTAATTTGTGTTATACATACTTGGAAAAGTGGCTTAAGATACTCAAAATTCACATCTAGCAATTGTATATTATTGTACATGTTGAAGGCTTGTTTTATATGCTAAATTGGTACATTTTTTTAGTACTGCTTCTTTCTATTGTTGCAAAACATTAATTGTTGTTATACATTTATTTATTGCTTTCATTTTGCAAAAAAAAATGAGTTTATTTATTATCTAGTGCCTAGAGGTAATTTATGAAATATATAGCTTGGTAATTGTCTATATTATGATTTAGGTTGTTTATTGTCTCATAAAGGTGAAACAATTACCTAGTTACCTTTCTTACCTCTCCTAGACCTAGAAATAACCTACAAGTGACCAAGATACAGGGAAACAAGCTCGAATGTTCATTCTATTTCATCCCTTGATGTCACTAGGGAAGCCTCCTTTTTGGTGAACATCCTTCCATCACTAAAACAAGGGAAGCATCTAGTAAGGTGATAGTGGTAGAAGATTCAAATTGTTACAAGGTGATAGTGGTAGAAGCCTCCAATTGTTACACAATATTTTGATCTTGTGGAGGGATTTTCACAAGTACAAATCATATGATAACATGACCTATGTGTAGTTTATAGAGAAAACCTTGTTTTAGAAAAAAATGTTCTTCAAATTTTTTGAATGGAAGAATAGATGATCATATCATTTTGATGTCTTGTATAGTTCATACTCATAGAGTAGATCTTATTTTGAAAAAAAACGTTACTCAAAGTCCGTGAGAAATATTTATGTGAAATGGATGAAGTATGTAACAACATATTTCCCAATAATGTCATTAAAATGGATTAATTACAAAGTCATATTTACTAGGTTAGACATTAGAATCAAGATGATGGTGTTAACTAACTATTGAACAAGATTCCATTGTTGTTACATGAATCAATGGATAGAAAATATATCTTGGTCCACACTTATTATCTATGTATGAGGAGATTTAAATGCCTTCTATTAAAATATTACATCGATATTTTCTCCTACCATGACCTCTTTTGAATCAAAATATTTTCTACATACATTGTTTCTACACCCCTTTGAAAATATTTTCCATTTTCTTATACCCATTTGAAGTATTCACCATCAAACCTTTCCCACAATAAATCAAACCATGAAAGAAGAACCTACAGTATGCGAAAATTTATGATTCAAAAATCCAACTAGACATGAGAATTTAGGAGTTGGTCTTGTCAATTGATCATTGTATTCTTGTTTATAACCAATGAATCTTGTTATAATAGATTAAATAACCTCCTAGTATTAAAACATATGTTGGAAAACAATGACATAATATAAGATAGTTTTTTTTAATTTCTTTTGAATCCAAAAGGCTATAAAAAGGGAAAATATGATTGAAAGCTCATTAACATGTGTTCAAAATGACACATCAATAGAAAAAAAAACATCCTATATGAAAAAAAAAACCATCATTATGCATAGATAAAGTTTCATAGTGATTAGAAAATTTAGAAATCATTAACATGAATAGTTACAACAATTGCTAGAAAATACAAGTGATATCCAAAATAGAAAAACTAGGGTGTTGCACAATCACAATGTGATCCAGATTTTATGAGTAGAACAAAATGAATACAGATTATTAAAAGATGCTTAACACAGAATAATAGAGATCCAATTAAATTGGTTTTCTATTCAACAAGGAAATAAGTTGAAATTGTAAAATGCAGCGGAAAACAAGCTTGTTGGAATGGTGACAACTTATCTCTGAGAAGAGATGTAACAATTGCGCTCATTCTCCAGAAGATCATTACAATGAGGCTCTGAAAACCTTTTCTTTGCAATAAACAAGAATGTCAAAAACCCTAGACATTCAAAAACCTAACCCTAGGAGATGAAGCACCAAAAGTCATGTAGGCTCAGTTTGGGTAAGTTAGTACATCAACTTCTTAGGGCCATAACTTTTTAATACAATCTTCCTTTTAGGCAAATGATATCCCATTGGAAAGGTCTATCCGAGGACTACACATTTTTCTGGTATCTATCAAAGTTGATTATGAACTGTGGTGAGCCCTAAAAACATTGTTTAGGGCCTCAAAACAGCCCCGCAAGTGAGGGACCCAAAAACTAGGAAACAAACTGCCAAAATGAACAAGTTGGAATAGGTGGGAGGCCACCAACATTCATATGGATCACAATGAAACTGAACCCCTTCATGCATTGAGAGGGAACGTTTTTAATAGAAAAAAGCTATCATGATCAAAATAATGTTTAGGTGATAGGTGAGATGGAAATTGACTAGACATGATCATTGAATAACATTCACACCAAGTTGTCATACAAGTGCCTAGTTATTTATTCTTTCTATTAATTAATTGATGTGTGTATCTATCAACTCATTATATCTAGTCAATTTATGAATTTAACATTTATTCTTTCTATTAATTAATTGATGTGTGTATCTATCAACTCATTATATCTAGTCAATTTATGAATTTAACATTATGTCCGATTTTCCTTGGAAATATATTTGAGTTTTAACCAATGCATAATTTAACTCTATATTAATATAGTTAGACTAGTGTAGGATTCAATATTATGTAATATTTAAATTTAACTATGAAAATTCATATAAGATTATGTGAAGTGATGATGTAAGTTGTGATATGGAAGTTCCTTTTAATTTTTTTCATTTAATCAATTATTAATATACTAATTATTTTTTTACAAAGTATTGGTTTATATGAAAAATTTAATTGTTAATTTTCTTTTGAAAATTATTATGCATGTTGGTTGACATTACTATTATAATTCAAATACTTAAATTATATACTATAACATTAAATATTGGTGATATATACAAATATATATTCTTTCTTTCTATATATATAGAGAAACATTAATAAAAAAACTATCAAACAATTATAAAAAATTATGGTTTTTCCCTTTGTCATGTTTTTAATAAAAAATATATCTTTACACTAAAATAATATAATTTAATAAAATAAATATTTATAATAGTTGTAAATATTATTTCTTGATAATTTCTTTTTTAGTTGAACACAATAAACATTTTCAATATAAAAATATTATAAAAACAATGAAATTAAATGATCAATAGAAATAGACAACCCATTAATTAAAAAAAAACACCTCAAATATTTGATTTTTTCAAATTTAACTTTGAAAATTAACCCAAAAAAAATTCGAAGTTGGCATCCAAACACTCATATACGATTGGAAAAGCTCATGAGTGGACAATGAGCCATACACAAATAAACCAATGTCTAGTGCATGAAATTACAAATCGCTTCCCTCTCTAGCAGGGAGATTTTTCAAGGGACTAGGATGCATGAGTGGGGACAAATGTATCTAGAAAGTAATTAATGCCGGCTTGCCTCTCTAGCAAAGGGAAGGACAAATTAACATGAGTGGATAAGAAGACATTAAAACAATCTGTTGTAGTATATTGGATCTCTTGCCTTTCAAGCAAGGACATCTCAATGGACAATGACATAACTGGAAAATAAGGCATTAAAAAAAGTCTTGTAGTACATTGGACCTCTGGCCTTTCAAGCAAGGAGATCCCAATGGACAATGCCATAAGTGGACAACAAGGAATTAAGAGAGAATTAAGAAAGTATTTTGTAGTATATTTAACCACTTTCCTTTTAACAAAGGATTTGAAACAAGGAGATACCAAATGGACAATGACACATCAATTGAGAAAGAAGCATTAAGAAAACAATTGATATCCACTTATTCAATGAATATTTAGACTCTTCGTTCACTAACAATAATATTAATTTAAAAATTTAATTATTTTGTAATTTTTAATGAACATCATATATGTGAAAAAAATAAGATATGCATAAAAATAATTAATTAAATGAAGATATTAATGTGAATTTTTAAATATCATGAACTTTTTTATGAACATTAATATATATATATATATATATATATATATATATATATATATA
>CBVK0100745837.1:0-10857 GCA_900067695.1 Picea abies
TTAATGAAAATAGAGTTGGTGGTTGAAACCTCGACTCACTCCATAAATGGAAAACATGGAAGGCCTAGTCATAGGGCCTGAACCGTCAACCCGTGGTACCCCTGTGGATGGATTTTCTTGCAGACCTATGTCGATCTGAGCTCACATCTGACAGAGGGATACATGCATAGTCTAACAAAAGACTACTCAGACACAATGCTTTGAATGTAGCAATCAGATCACACTCCTGATAGTCAGGGACTGATCTGAGTATAAATGTTTCAATTTTATATTTTTTTATGGTTGTCAACTGATTGAGCAGAGCTGCCTATTTTGTAATATTTTGATGTCAGAGTTGTTCTCTGGTAATGTATCAAATTTGATACTTTTTCATTAATAGAATTCAGTCTCTTTTCATCTCTCTATAAAAAATGTGCTAAAACACTAAGGCATGGAGGATCCAGGCGAGGGTTGTGATTCTATTGTAATGTAGGTTTGATTACAGTGGTATTGTGACTAGTTTTAGTCAGCCTCTTTGTTGTCTTATTCCCTCTTATGCTGAAAGGATTAGGCATGGAGGATCCAATCAAGTTGTCGTAGTTGCATTGTGATGTAGGTTTGATCATTATGTTCTTGTGACTATGTTTGTATGACATATTTCAGTCTCTGAAGCTTGAGTTCAAGAGCGTTCTTGAGCCTGAGTTTTCTTCACCAAGTTGCTTGAAGGTTGGATGCCCATAGAAGACTTGTCTACTTTCTCACTAAGTCTTCCTTCTTCTCACCCTTCAAACTCAATTCATTGACCAAAGTTAATGAGGCCCTCACTTCCCTATGCATTGCCTGCCCAGTTTCTGTGTTGAAATCATTCTTGTACCAAGTTTAGTCCATTTGACCTCCACTCATAAAACCAACATCCACCAAACTTTTTGATGGGTACTAGGCTTATCCTCCCACAATCTGAGGTTGACTCTTAGTGCTAACACCTACCAATATCATGAGGAGGCTTCTCACTGGCGACTGGAGACCTATCTCTTGCCTTATCTGGAATGTTTGGAATTAGTACAAGGTATTCTTGAATTTGTAAAGAATTTCCCATTGTCCCTGGAGAAGGGACACATGCTTGGGAACAGTCTCAATTTGAAGAAGGTAGGTTTACTCCTTTGTTTGCAACCCCTTGTCCACCATGTCATCCTGAAGTTGTAAAGAACTGGAAATTGTTTCTGAGCATTTTAATTGAAACTTCAACTTCTCAGTCTAATATGTTTAATACTCAATACCCCAGGATTAGTAATACTGGGCAACAATTTTCCACAACAAGAACTAGATTTCACAATCAATTCCACCTAATTCTAACTTAGGAAATTTTTAAATGTATCACAAAATCTCATCGAGGTTGTTCTTGGGTTTTATTGATCATATACAATGTAACAACAACATGAATTATATGACAAAACTAATTAAATAGATTGTTGACAAGATGAAATGTATGAGGGAGATGAATAAACAGATGGGTAAAAATATCAAATATACGAGGGAACCTGAATCAAGAGAAAGATGATTTACATAACATGGTATATGAGAAGGACAAATTGGAAAAAAAGATACAAAAAGTGGGAGATGCCTTGGAAAAATCACGGGAAGAAAAGAGAAAAGTAGAAGAGAAAAGAAATGACTTATCAAAGGCATTTGTAGAAAGGGGTAGGGATTTGAAATAGGTGGAACTGGAGAAGAAATTGGGGATGAAACTGAGATAGAACATTATTTCTTCTTTGGAGAGCACTATGCAAACTCTGCAGGAAAAGTTAAGAAGCTTGGTACAGAAACCGGAGGAGTCTCAAATATTATTCAAAAGGGAAGTTGAGAAAGAAAAAACTCAATTTCGTTCCACTCTGACATATGTTCTTGGAATTAAACATGAAGAATATCATGTGGTTGGAGCACAAAATATGATTAAAGAATCGAGGCAACAATGTAAATTAAAACCAAACAATAACTAGGGCACAAGTTCTCGTATGAGTAGATATAAGAGCAAAAGGAATGGAATTCATCTACTTCTCGTATGATGCTTTTCTTTGTATGAAGGAATGGACAACTGTAGGGGTTCACCATATATGGTATGTGTAATAATGCCACTGAAAGAGGGCAGTCTATTTTTTGTTGCGTCAAACCTATGAGCAAAATTCAGCTATGTTTTCTCTAACCTTTCAAGGATTTTAACACTACTTCCTATCAGTGAAATAATGTATACAACATAAAATATTGGTAATGGGTGAAATCCGTACTTCTAGTGCTTTTGGGAAAGAAAATGACTAAAAGTTTGCTTTTAAGATTATATGTTAAATCCACAAGTTACAACAAATAATCTTCTTAGACGAAAACTCTACATAGAGGTTTTCAGGGAAGGATTTTGCTACCAATATTTTTTTCCATGACTGATTGTCCCAATTCTTTCTCCTTCCTTATTTATTCAAGAGAGCACATAGACCAACTTCAGTTACTAGTCTTATATTTTTTTATTGGGATTTAAATCCTCTATGTCTTTCTATCTGTTACCCCCCATTCCTAGGGGTAACTAGAGGAGATTATGTCTCGTGGCTTGTAATGGAGAACATGATCTCGACCATGATGATGATCAACATGTCCAAATATGGCAGCCTAATAACCCCTTTCACTCACGTTTACAACTACATGTCAACCAACACTCATCACATACAAGCAACCCAAAGTATGGGAGATGGTAAACCGTCATCACTATGAGGTATGTTAGTCCTTTTATGCAAAGTCTTGTGATTAATTTGTCAGGCATGTGGATGAGAATATTTGGTTGAAGTTGGATAATGGATCACTAGTTTGGGAAATTGTGTCAGTTTCCTTGTTTCACCTTGGTGGTTAGCCAAGGTCAGAACCCTAAAGCCCTAAAGTGCTAGGAATTTAGGATTTTGGCCCTAGATAATTGATCTTTGGCCTAGTTGAAGCTACAAGAAGGGAGGAATGATTTCTAGGGACCAAATGTGATTGCACCCTAGATGTCCTTCTCCTCAAGATCTAAGGCCTAAGGCCCAAATGTGCTTGCACCTTAGGGTTTAGATCCTACCTCTTGGTTTGAAGTAGATCGACCTTCAAGCTTGGATGCATTTGAGACCCATAGCCCTAGAAAAACACTAGTCTTGAAGCAAATCTTGTTGTGAAAGTGATTGATAAAAACTCTTTCCCAAAACTCTCTAGTATCCTACTAATTATACTAACTCTAACCTTAGAAAATTCACTATATTACTTGTTTCTATTATAAAAATTTTCTACAACCATCTAAAACTACATTAATTTAATGCATACACTCATCTAAAGGTGGCTTAACTCACTTAGAAATTTCCTCTAACAATTGGATAATACTTAATTGGTTATATGTTTATTTTCCATGGTCAATTGTGATAGTTTTGAGCACTAATTATTGTTATTGTTACAAATCATTTACTACTGTCACATAATTGTTTAATGCTCAAAATTTGTAACAACCATTGCAATCGATCTTTTCTAGTGTCTAAAGAGGTTATTTTTGCATACTTTAGCTTGGTAATTGTTATATATATGTTGCAAAGTGTTCTTGTTTCGGGTAGGTACAAAAGGAACATCCATCCTCTTCTCTTTCCTAGATCTAGACCAACAAACCAGTGATCAAGATAGGGGATAGTAGGCTTGGCTACTAAACTTGTTATTTTATCCCTTTAGATCACCAAGAAATCCTCCCTTGTGGTGGATCTCTTCCATCACTAAAATAAGGAAATATCCTACCAAGGTGACAGTGGTGGTTTCTTCCATAGTTATGCAAGATTTGGGGATCTTGTCGTGGGATTTGCACAAGTACAAATCTTGAAATAAAATTTTGGTGTCATTTCCGGGGAGGATTGAATCATTCTCGTCATGACATATCTTTTGTAAACTTCTCTCAAATCCTTTATCCTACAAGCTTACCTGGTGACTCCACTAAGGGTAGTTCCCTCAACTTCCTTTGATGATCCTAAAGGGATCATCTAGTGACTCTACTGACATATTCCAAGGTGTCACCCTACTCTCAACTTTGTAATATTGTATACTCTCAAGTGATGGAACTGTGGCACCCTAGGAGTTTCATGAAAGATATCCTTCTATTGATTTTGAGAACATCCCAATATACTCAAATGAGCTTGATGTGAGATGGTTGGAATACTATCCAAAATTCAAGGATTTGGTCATCATTCATATTGTAGAGTTCATTAAGTACCTATGGGAAGTAAAACCGTATCATGAGGGCCTAAAACTAAGGTTATTTATACATTGCATGCCCTTGGAATTACAAAATTGGGTCTAGGATTGTTGCAAGCCAGAGGGCATATCTTCTCTCATAGATCTCATAGGAATATTTATTGAGTATTTTTTCCTAGAATTTCATACATATGAAGATGTTCTTCAAGATCTCATAGTATTCCTTGAGGAGGAAGGATTCACCTATGATATCGTAGATGATCTCAGAAGAGTGCACCATGCTCAAAGCCAAGAACTCGAGGATGAAGTCTATGAAGTGGGTTATCAACCCCTTGAAGAGGAGCAAGGATCACCTCATGATTCCACTAACGACAATGAAGATTTAATTGAAGAATGAGTTCCTGAAGAGGTGAATCATGAAGAAGATCACCAAAGACACGATGTAGAACACAAGTTTCCTTGTGAACATGTTGAAGAAGACCACTTTGATGAAACGGACCATGTTGAAGACCTAATCCACAAAGAGGCTCCTCACGAAGATGAAGCGCCAGTATTTTCTCCTCCACTTGATGAAGTCATCCAAGCTTCCATTCCTCCTGCACATGAAGAAAAGAACATTGTAAGTTACTCTCATTTCCAAGTTTTTGATGTTGCTTTACTTTATGATTTAGAAAGTTAAGAAGCGATATAGGAACCCTTACATGCATTAGACCCTTCATGTTGTAATAAAAGTGATGATGTGATTAACAACATTGATGAGTTTATACATGTTGAGAGAGGTAAATGGGATTTCATTTGTCCTAGTCTCAATGAAAATCCCATTTATGACATGAAGGTAATTTTCAATTGTTTCCCTTAGAACAACCATATGTGATTGTGACTAATTTAGATACTTGGAAACATGAAGATGACACAATCACATATTTGTTCCAATCACCCAAGGATGACTTATTACAACATTATCATGATGATTTTGGTCTTCTCTTAGGGGGTTTGATACATATTCTTTTGAGCACTTGGATTTATTCTATGAAGAAGAGTTTCAACCACCATTGTGCTCTAATTTTAATGTTGGTAAGAACATGATTTTCCCAGAGAAAGATTTTTGTGATGAGAGTTTCCATCCTTCTCCTTTCTCACTTTGTTGTTCCACTATTGTAAATTTTCCTCATTACAATCACTTTCCTATAATACAAAATTGTTTTCAACCTATGGCTTGTCGCAAGGGTTTTTAGTTTTGCACACAAAGCTAACTAGCCTTGGGTTGGTAGATTTTTTTTTCTCTAGACCTAATTTGATCCCTTGCATTAATCTCTCCTCTTCCATGGGAAACCTTAGAGTTTTCCTTTGGTTTCATCTCATCCCTTCTTGATCTTCAAGTGTTGGCTTGGTAGATGAAGATGAAGATCTTTCTTTGTAAGATTCTTTTAGACTTGTCCTGGGATGGATAGGGCAGGGTTGTGGTGATATCTCCTTACATGACTTTATCCCTCCCTCCTACCTTTATGTCTTGGATTTCATGACTAGTTATGGTATGATGTATGCCGTGAGTCATGGTCTATTTTTTCTTGACTTATATTTATTTTGGTTTATGATGAAGAAAAGGGGTAGATATTTTGATAAGATGTTGGGATGGTTTTACTTCTTATATGATTAGCTAGCCTTTCCGCTAACATAGATTAGTGTAGACTAGGTAGGCATTTGCATCCTGCATTGTATTTGTATATATCTTGCATCATGCATTCAAGGTAGTGTAGTATTTCACCTTTCTCTCTCTCTCTCTCTCTCTCTCTCTCTCTCTCTCACACACACACATCTCTCTCTCTCTCTCTCTCTCTCTCTCTCTCTCTCACACACACACACAGACACACACACACACACACACACACACACACACACACATTTCATTCTCATATAATGAATACATGTTAGGAAATTTGCACTTAGTCATTGTATATTATTGCTTTATCATTTTTTTAACTTAGTGATATTTTTTTTCTTTTCAACATGGTTTTGGATTTATCACTAATGTTGGTGGATCAAACCCACCAAAAGATATTTCTAAAGGATGTTGTCATTTGAAGTGGGCCCATGATTGCAGTTCTTGGACAACTAGAGATGTTGAGGTTCTCATGCACTCTATGGTGAGCACATGTCAGCATGTTGGAGCCAGATGTTAACCCCCCATGCTTAGGGGTAACTAGAGGAGATAATGTCTCATGGATCGCAATGGAGAACATGATCCCAACCATGATGATGATTTGCATGTCCACATATGGCAACTCAACAACCCCCCTCATTCACCTTTACAACTATAGGTTAACCAAGGATCATCACATCCAAACAACCGAGAGTATGGGAGCTGGTAAACTATCGTCACCATGAGGTATGCTAGTCCTTTTATGCAAGTGTTGTTCTTAATTTGTTGGGCATGTGGATGAAGATATTTGGTTGAAGTTGGATAATGGATCAAATGTTTGGGAAATTTTCTTAGTTCCCTTGTTTCACCTTGGTGGTCAACTTCTATTCCCTAGTACCGTTTTCTCATCGCCCAAGGAAAAGGGGTAATATTGTGGGGCCCTCACAAGGGTAACATTCCATTCCCCACCACACTTAACACTTTCCATCATGGAACCTCTCATAGTGTACTAAACTTCAACAATGTGTCATTGTCCATTCTCTCATGAGAAGAGGGACTGAAGGGATAGAGGTTTATTGCAATTAATATTAAAATAATAAGAAAATGATGCTAAAGAAAGAAAGGAATGATAGCAAAAAAGGACTAGCAAAATCCAGTCCAAACTTGATCTCTACTCTTTCAATGCTCACCCTGGTCCCAAATAACAATGCTAAGCTTGAAACCTTGTAAAAGGGGATTTGCATATATCATAAAGTGGACTAGAAATATGGTTGATAAAGGGGTTTGGAAAAAATAACACATAAATATGGGTAAATCAAGAGAAATCACACCATCCACAAAGGCACTCATAGAAATGGATTTATTAATGGCACCATGAGCCATGAAGTAAGCCATAAAACCATATCACTACCAGACTTACTTTTGAAGGGTTTTTAATTTCCCTGTCATTCTCAGGACCTATCCCTCTACTTGGGTTATTTTATTTCCTGTCTAGGTGGCACACCTAATAGGGTTGGATGAAGGCCCTTCCAAACTTAAACTTGGTAACTTACATGGGGTCCTGGGCTGGTGTGATGCTTGAAGGGGATACTGATGTGAATTTTTGACATGGCTTATATCTAAAGTTACGACTTGCTTTGCATCATTTTGACATTGATTATACCTTAAGTTTCAACTTACTTTGCATGATTTAAGGACTAATGTTTCTTATGAAACTTGTCTAACCTTGTCGTATACTTTGGTTTGTTTTGGATGACCTTGACATGGTTCTTTGAGAGACGTACTGGGCTAGTACCCACGACGTTGTGCCTTATTTGCAAGACCTTGGCATGTGTGATGGAGAGTAGTGGGTAATCTAGTGACTCACCACCCTCATATATATTCTCTCACATCCTTGAAACCTTAGACGATGGATAAATAGGCTTGGTATTGTCATATTCATTCATGATGACACATAGATGGGATGGAATCCCATATGTTGGATAGAGTACCCCAAAGATTATTTTTCACTGGGATTGGGGACATTGCATCAACATATAGTCAAAGACATGGCCGCGATAAGATGCAGATCCCCAAGGCTTGGACGTAACACCTATGTTGGCGCACAATGGGAAGACCTGAGGTTAATCATCAATACACCAAAAAAACCCTTAGACACCGACCCTTTCAGCATCACTTGTAGAGAAAGTGAAGTCTCTCCCGATGCATCTAGAGGGGCTGCAGGAACCAAGGTTATGCAGTGATGATGGGAAGTGAAGCGTTCAACATGTCCTTACTAACCATATACTCATGTGCACAATTTCCATTAGTTAATAGTTACTTTAGCATGGAAGGAGAGGAAAAAAAGGGATCCTTCTTCATACTTTTTGGATAGAGCATCAACCACTACATTTTCTTTTCCCTTCTTATAAATGATCTCATAATCATAGCCAAATAGCTTGGTCACCCATTTTTGTTGCTCCTAGGATGAAATCCTCTATTCTAGGAAATACTTGAGGCTCTGATGATCAATTTTAATTTGGAAGCATTGCCCCAAGAGATAAGGACGCCAAAGATCCACAACATGAATAATAGCCAACATTTCATTTTCATATATTGATTGGCCAAGATGTCACTCTGAGAGTTCTTTGCTAGTGAAGGCCAAGGGTCTACCCTCTTACATGATCACTATGCCAATGCCTTTCCCAAAGGAATCACATTTGAGGAAAAAAGTCTTTGTGAAGTCAAGAAGGGCCAAGACAAGAGTTGTGCGCATGGATTCTTTCAATGCTTGAAATGATTGATCAGCTGCTGGAGTTCAAGTGAAAGCATTCCTTTTTAGGTGAGAAGTAAGAGTCCCTACAATTTTTCCATAATTCTTAACAAACTTGCGATAATATCCTATTAAACCTAGAAAACCACACAATCTCTTGAGAGTTTTTGGGCACAACCAATGTTGCATAGCTTCAATTTTCTTAGGATACACCCCTACACCATCCTTGCCGACAATATGATGCAAGTAATCCACTTCCGAAGTTCCAAAGGAACATTTAGATTTCTTGAGAAAAAGTTAGTGTTAAGAGAGTAACCTGAGAACTTGATCCACATGGGTAAGATGGTCTGCCCAAGTTTTACTATAGATGAGAATATCATCAAAGAAAGATAGGACAAAATGACAGAGAAAAGGATGGAAAATATGGTTCATGAGACTTTGGAAAGTGGAGGGAGAATTACACAGGCCAAAGTGAATGACCAAGAATTCATAGTGACCCTCATGAGTGAGAAAAATAGTCTTAGGAATTTCTTCCTCTTGCATACATATCTGGTGGTAGCCAGAACATAGATCAAGTTTAGTAAAATAATGAGCACCACTTAATTCATCCAAGAGATCATCAATGACAGGAATGGGAAATTTGTCTTTGATGGTGAGTTTATTGAGGGCGGGAAAGTCGAGACACATACACCAAGTACCTTATAGTTTGAGTACCATGACCATAGGGGAAGAATAGGGGTTGGTACTAGGGTGGATGAGCACCACTTAATTCATCCAAGAGATCATCAATGACAGGAATGAGAAATTTGTCTTTGATGGTGAGTTTATTGAGGGCGTGAAAGTTGGGATACATATGCCAAGTACCTTCATTTTTTAGTACCATGACCACAGGGGAAGAATAGGGGCTGGTACTAGGGAGGATAACACATGGGGCTAGCAATTCTTGAACAATTTTCTCAATTTCATTCTTTTGGGGTAAAGGGGTGATGATAAGGGAAAACATTGGGAGGAATATCGTCAGGGATGAGAGGAATGAAATGATCATGAACACCACAAGAAGGAGGAAGTCCTTGGGGAGTGGAAAAAACAACTTGGTGTTTGAAGATGATACATTGGAGGTCAGGATGCACCACATGTGTCTCAATTGCTTGAATAGAATGGAGTTGGGAAATAATGTTGGAATGACCTTTTTTGAGGAGATTTTCCATTTTATGGGAACTGATGATCTCAAGGGATCCTGCTGTGATTCCTTGGAATTTATATTGTTGTCGCACCTATTGGAATTTCATGGTTAATTCCTTAAAATCAATGAGGATGGGACCAAAAGTGTGTAACCATTCCGCACTGAGCACAATATCACAACCATCCATGCCAATAGAAAACATATGATATTTCAGGTGGTACTACCCAATTTAGAGACACACATTTTCACAACGGCCCCCACATTTCATGGAACCACCATTGGCAATCATGATTTGAAATTTGTTGACTACATGCATATAGAAATGGGTTTCTTGGAAAATACGATGGGGGATAAAATTATGAGTGTTGCCATTTCCAATTAAGTTGATGACCTTTCAATTCTTAATGTAGCCAATGAGCTTGAGGGTTTAGGGAGTAGAGAAACCAGTGAGAGCATTCAATGAAAATACCAATTCTAATTTTAAATGGTAGATTTTTCTTAGGATGTCCCATTCCTGTTTTGAGGTAACAACACCTATGAGCTTTGCAAAAATCGAGTTATCCACTGAGTTTTGAATCCAAAACTTGGCCTTAATCTCTCTTTTCCTTTGTTCTTCCTGGGTATTTCTCTGTTGATTGGTCATGGTAGCTAGATCTACTGGATCTAGCTCCACATAGCCATGATCCATTGGATCCCAACACTCATGTGCTTGTAATAAGGATCTCATTCTAAGAGACCAAAATTCATAGTTATTCCCAAGAAGAATTGGCCCTTGTGTTGGTCCTAAATTGTTAGAGGTGGTCATTTTTATTAAAAAAATCCAGAATAGAAAACAAAGTGTTAGTACTTTTTGTGATCTCCCTCAGGGATTAAAAATATCACTAATACCGCTTGATGCAAAAAGACAGTTCCTCTTCCTGTTTCCCGTGCATAAAACTAGGTCCTCAAGGGTCCAACACTAGAAAAATCAGGCTCTAGCCCCTTTTAAAAATTAGATCTACTGGAAATTTGATCGATATGGATGTCGGTGGCCTCCCACCTATTCCAACTGGCTCATTTTGGCAG
>CBVK0100745838.1:0-10857 GCA_900067695.1 Picea abies
TTGAATGCTAATTGATGAGTTTTTGTGCAAGATGGAAGTTTTGGGAAAAAGAACCCCACACTCATTCACCCCCCCTCTAAGTGTGGTAGGTGTGTCCAACACAGAGAACACAAAAATAGATATTACTGCCTTCAAAACACAAGTATCAGAATTCAATGAGAAGCTAGAAGTTGCCCAAAATGAGCTCTATAAAAAAATAGATGTTATTAAAAAATGATATCAGGCAATAAACCTTTCTATAAAAAGTATTTATGTCAAGGAAAAAGAGGCATGTGCATCCAAGTCTAAGTTTCAGGAAGTTATCATATGGAAGCAGAGAGATAATATCCTTGGTCTTACCCCTCTCTCACATTCTGAACAAGTAAAAGGCGAAATGGCCCTAAAATACTAGGAAACAAATCTGGAAGAAGGCAAGAAACTTGTTAGAGATGCAAAAGAGGCTTGTATGGAGGCATTATCTTTAATATATAAAAAGATGATTGAATTCAAAGGAAATAATATCTCAGAGGCATTAGGGTAGATTGAAATAGAAATGAACTAGCAAAGCTCTAAGAAGAACAAGGAAAATATTCAGTCGGTCATCCAACAGATGAACCAAATTGATTTACTCAAAATCAATGAATTGTTGGTTAATCCATGTTCACAATATCAGGTCACAGTCCAAGAAGTGAACAAGATCCAGGAGAAGCTGCCACAAATACAAAAGAAGATGTTCACCTTTGAATTGAATGAAAGGTTTGAGCCTTCAATATTCATGGTAGAATTGATGGACATGTGCACCCAATTCAATGAGCAGAGAAAATCTAGTGTAGCTGGGAGAAAATGAAAGAACATACACAGTGTCCACTTCCTCCACCCACTCTACCTTTCACCCTCCAACCTATCACACCGTACGTGTCACTTACCCCATCTATCCCTACCACCTACATTCTCACATCCACTCATCCTACCTCCTTATTGGATACTTGTCCCCACATCATCCTATTCGTGAACAATTACTCTTCCCCATAACCATTAGCCATCCAATTACCACCCCCATATCTTCAACTGCAATTTTCTATCCCAGTAAATGCATTCGAAGGGACAGATGGAAACAAAATCGAATGGTAAAGACATTAGGCCAAATGATTCTGGTGTCCTTAATGGACATGTGTACCCAATTTAAACAACAAAGGAAAATGAGTGCATCTACAAGAAAATGAAGAGACAAAGGAAGCGCCAACAAAACTCAACAATATTTGCATGCTATTTCATTCGGATTGTATTCTATGTTTAGGCAGATATTGTGGGAAGTCCAACGGTTTTCAGTTTAAACAATTTTTGTATAAATAGATATATTTTAGATCTATTTGAGGTTGCTTCTTGCCGAATGTAAAAGAGGAACTTTTTTGAATTATAATACAAGTGCAGACAAAGATTCTAAGTTTCGTTCAATTTGTGTTATGTGTTTCCTCTGTGTTTCCATTTCCCTGAATTTCTTTTTGTAGTTCTTGGAGAGTGAATGATTACAATTTAGTACTACATATACTGTGATCATAATATATCATAAGTTCATTCAGTAACAACTTTTCCTCTGTTACTACTGTGAGTAAAACAAAACTTGCAACTTGTGTGAATTACTGCATTTTTATCTCCTTTCAAGGGTGTATCTTCTACTTTTCTTCTACCGCAAACAAGGTGAGAATTATATGTAATTGATACCTAACTTTGTTTTAACAGTTTTGTAAATCATTTCTACACCATTTGACATTATAATTGGGACTTAGCTAACGAGATACAACCTTTGTTTTTTCTTATCATTATTTTCATTTAAAGATTATTTCTCAGAAAACTGAAGGTAGAAAAAAACACTCATAAAAATACTTCATTTAAAATCTTTGATGCCTGACATTATTCTTTGATCCTTAGAATCAATCTTAGGAACATTTGATGCCTGACATTATTCTTTGATCCTTAGAATCAATCTTAGGAACAACATATTTTTGGCGTCGTTGTTGGGGACGGAGAAACGAAATCATTTTTCCCTAGGGAGAACGACAAAGTTAAATTTTGGTCTTTGATGGCGAACAAAGATTGAATACATGAAAAGGTTCATTTTTCACCTGGAGACTCCATTGTAGGAAAAATTGGCCTTTAGTCCAAAGAATACCAGGAAAAACTAGATGAAAAGAACACTACGCCAGTTTTAGATCCCGAAAAATTGTTGAAACCGAAGGGATATCTTAGACAGACTTCTGCATCAGTAGGTAAGGTCCACCAAACTATAATTACACAAGTTAACGTTAAGATTCCCTCTAAAGAACTAAGTCTTAAAGAAAAATTTAAACAAGTTCATTTTGCATAAACATCAACAAGTAAGTTTGAAGTTAAACTAGAAACTCCAGAAGTAATTATTCCTGAAATAAAATTTGAGATTGACCAAACCATACCTATTCATTGATAGATACTTTTACCAGTGAAAATAAAGAATCATTTTCAATCCCTACTATCATTAGTACACAACCGATTTTTTCTCTTCCCGGAGTAAATTTTTTTTTTTACAAAAACCCTGTAGGTTATTTTTTATGCTTGGATTCATCTCCTACTACTTCTCCTATCTATACAACTGGTAAATCTAAGAAGCCTAGATCAAGTTTTTATTTTTCCCCTCATCTAGATCTTCCATCTCCTCACGATCGTTTTCCTGAACTTCATTCACACCCTCCCGAAGTAGTCAAAAGATCGGTAGATCAGTCTTTTGAAGTTTTTGATAATCTCTTGTTTAGTCCTCGAATTTCATCTCCTAGACTTTCAATGGTCGGTGTTGGAGGTGCTGGTGTTGGAGGTGTTGTAGGTGCAGGGGATGGTGGACAAGCTCAACCCCCTAGGATCTTTTCCAAGGTTGCTGCTAGATATTCTCCCTTAGTTATTCATGTTGTCATGCATGATTTACCTGAAAATTACATGAAGAACCTCCCTAAATTCATAGGAGAAGGGGATCTAACAACAACAAAACATATAGCCTTTTTCGATCAATTTTTTTATATTCTTGGTATTGAGCATGAGGATGTTTACACAAGACTATTAGTACAGAATTTTGAAGGACATGTAAGAACTTGGTTCAGAGGACTTCCAGTAGGTTGTATACCATCATATAATGATCTGAAAACTTCCTTCATAAGGCAGTGGGGTGAGAAAAAATATCATCTTTACTACTTAACTAAATTCAGAGCCTTGAGAAAGAAAACATCAGAATCAATCCTAGTGTTCATTCAAAGATTTAATAAGCTTTATCACAAAATCCTGGTTGAATTTAAACCTTCCCAACCAGCTGCAAAAGTTACTTTTGCAGGAGCTTTTGATTTTGATTTCACTCTACTTTTGAGAGAAAGAAGATCCACTACTTCATCTTCTACTTTTCTTCTACTGCAAACAAGGTGAGACTTATCTGTAATTCATACTTGACTTTGTTTTAACAGTTTTGTGAATATTTCATATGCCATTTGACATTATAATTGTGACTCAAATAACGAGATACAACTTTTGTACTGTCTTATCATTGATTTCATTTAAATATTATTTCTCAAAAAACTGAAGGTAGAAAAAAGCACTTATAAAAATACTTAATTTTAAATCTTTGATGCCTAACATTATTCTTTGAGCCTTAGAATCAATCTCGGGAACAACATATATTTGGCGTCGTTTTCGGGGACGGAGAAACGAAATCATTTTTCCCTGGGAGAACGACAAAGTTAAATTTTGGTCTTTGACAGTGAACAAAGATTGAATACATGGATAAGGCTTACTTTATATTTCACCCGGTGACTCCATTGTAGACAAAATTGGCATTTGTTTGAAAGAATACCAGGAAAAACCCAAACGAAACGCAGACTACGCCAATTTCGGATCCCGAAAAATTGTTGAAACCAAAGTGATATCTCAGACAAACTTCTGCATCGGTGGGTAACGTCCATCAACCTATAATTACTCAATTTAATGTTAAGATTATTGATTAAGAACTAAATATTAAAAAAAAAAATAAACGAGTTCATTCTGCAGAAGCATCAACAGGTAAACTGGAAGTTAAACTTGAAACTCCAGAGGTAATTATTCCTAAAATCAAATTTGAGACTAACCAAACCATCCTTGTTTCATTGATAGATTTTTTTCCAATGAACACAAAGAATCCATTTCAATCCCTACTATCATCAGTACTCAGTCGATTCTTTCTCTTCCCGAAGTAAAATTTTATGTTTCCAAAAACCCTGTAGATTACTTTTTATACTTAGATTCATCACCTAATCCTTCTCATACCTATACATCGGGTAAATATGAGGAACCAAGCTCACGTTTTCCCTTTTTCCCTCATATAGATCTTCCATCTTCTCACGACCATTTTCCTTAACTTCATTCGCACCATCCCAAAGTAGTCAAAATATTAGTCGGTCAACCTTTTGAAGTTTTTGATAATCTCCTTTTTAGTCCTCAAGTTATGTCTCCTAGACTTTCAATGGTCGGTGTTGGAGGTGTTGGTGTTGGAGGTGTTGGTGTTGGTGTTGGTGTTGGAGGTGTTGGTGTTGGTGTTGGGGTGTTGGTGTTGGTGTTGGTGTTGGAGGTGTTGGTGTTGGTGTTGGAGGTGTTGGTCGGTGGTGATGGTGTTGGTGGACAAGCTCAACCCCCTAGGATCTTTGCCAAGGTTGTTGCTACATATGCTCCCTTAGTTCTTCCTGTTGTCCTACATGATTTACCTGAAAATTACATGCAGAGCCTCCCTAAATTCACAGGAGAAGGATATTTAACAGCAACAGAACATATAAATTTTTCGATCAATTTGTTGATATTCTTGGTATTGAACACGAGGATATTTACACAAGTCTGTTAGTACAAACCTTTGAAGGGCGGGTAAGAACTTGGTTCAGAGGACTTCCAGTAGGGTCTATACCATCATATAATGATCTGGAAGCTTCCTTCATAAGGCAATGGGGTGAGAAAAAAGATCATATTTATTACTTAACCAAATTTGGAGCCTTGAGAAAGAAGACATTGGAATCATCCCTAGAGTTCATTCAAAGGTTTAATAAGTTGTATCATAAAATCATGGCTAAAGTTAAACCTTCCCAACCAGCTGCAAAAGTCAATTTTGCAGGAGCATTTGATTCTGATTTCGCTCTCCTTTTGAGAGAAAGAAGATCCACCACTTTAGCAAACATGCAAGATGATGCTATAGAGATAGAATAAAATATGATGGCATCCGGGAAGTTGAAAACTAAATTTGAGACAGGAACAAGAGAACTCATATGTTTTAAAGAACATGCAGGGCCCTCTGGATCTAGAAAATTTGCAGAGGAAAAAATGGATGAGATGGAAAAAATTATTAAAGATTTATCGAACAAAATTTCCTAGATGAAAAGAGAACAAGCCAAACTTGACTCATATGTTAGAAATCAATTCAGGAGAAATCCTAATCCTTAGATACAACAAAGGAAAATAAAAAATGAGGATCAAAAGATTCAAGCTCCATTTAAAACTGAGAATTTCATACAGAGAGATGAGGTGCAAGATTATGATGAATTAGATGAAGATCTAAAGAACCTCAACGATGATGATCTTGAGCCTCACCTAACCAAACAGGATTATGAGAAATCCTTAGATCTAGAATCTGTGTTTAATAATGATGAAAATATCAACAATATGGGAGAATCTACATACAAAAGTCTCGTTGATTCAATAATGGTCGAGCTTCAACTTAAATATGATTTGAGGCCAAGAGAAAAAAATTCTACAAATATTCCACTAAAAAAGATTTTATCACGAAACAAAGAAAATGAGGAAGCAATTACAAAACCATCAATTGAAACGCAAGTTGCCCGAATAAAGAAAGTTAAAACAAAAGAAGTACAAACTAAGAAGCTAGAAAATACAGAAGTTGAAGTTCAGACCAAGGAAATTGAAAAATCAATTGGAACTTTCAATCTAGAAAATGAACTGAATAAAATTAAAATTCCAATGCCTCTAGTTGAACTTGCTAGAAATCCAATTTATAAAAATAAAACTGCAAAAGAAATAAATTTTTCTGATACTGAATGTCAAGCTGATGTTACCAATTTGCAGGATGATAAACCTACAATCATGTTTGGACCACACATTGAAAACAGTATGGATTTTGTTGCTCCTTTCTATATTACACTGACTATGCACAATCATTTACTTCACAATTGCATGTTAGACTCAGGAGTTTCACATAATTTAATTCCTAAGATTATCATGAAAAAATGGGCCTTGAAATTACCAAACCTTATCAAGATTTATACTCGTTTGATTCTAGAAAGGTTAAGTGTTTGGGTATGATTAAAGATTTAGTTGTAAATCTTGATCAAGTTCCTGTGAAAAGTATTCTTATGGATGTGGTTGTTTTTAATGTTCCTGCCAAGTATGGCATGATTCTATCCATATATTGGGGTTCCAAGCTAGGAGGATCAGTTCAGTTAGACATGACCTATGCCACAATTCCAATTTTTGGTGGACAATTTACTCGATAGACATGACCTATGCCACAATTCCAATTTTTGGTGGACAATTTACTCGACTATACATAGAGACTAGATTGGCGTATACTGTAAGTGACCCTCAAAACCCTAATAACTACCCAGTCTATGTTGTTGATCAATATTTAGGCAATTTTATATTATCTGTAGATGATGATTTTGAAGAATGTATAGAAGATGAAAATAAAAAAATAGAATTTTCAAAGAAAAATATAAATGTTAGAGAAGGGATGTGGAAAATGTTCTTCGATGGTGCTTCATCCTACGAAGGAGAAGGAGCTGGAGCTGGAGTTTTATTTGTGGCACCAGGTGATGAGTATGTTATTCATTTCTCTTATAGATTACAATGGGAATTTGATTATACCAATAATGTTTGTGAATATGAAGCTTTAGTTTTAGGATTAATTATACCAATAATGTTTGTGAATATGAAGCTTTAGTTTTAGGATTAGAAGCTGCAAGAAAATTAAAAATCGAACATTTGATAGTTTATGGTGATGTTGAGCTCATCGTAAAACAAATAAAATAGCAATATCAAGCTAAGCATCCAAGATTGAGATCATATAGGAATTGTGCCTGGGATATAATAGAGAATTTTTTCTCGTCTTTTAATATTCACTATATTCCCAGAATGTAAAATCAACAAGTTGAATCTTTAGCCAAAGTTGTTGCGACTTTCATACCATCTATTGTTTTGAAGCGGAAATATCATATTAAGATGAGGCATAGACCTTCAATTCCAAACAATGTTCATCATTGGCAAGTTTTTGAAGATGATGAACAAATCAAACAATTCCTAGAAATGGTAGATGAGTTTTCCGAGACCCACATAGATCAAGAAAATCATAATGATCTTGCTTGGATTATGTAGGAAGGAGAGAACCCATACCAGTTACAAGATAAAATTGCAAATCACTACATGCTCTTACTTAAAAACAATCAAATTCCTATAGGTTTGATCCCTCTAGAAAGGTTGTTTGACCATGATGATATACCTTTAAATTCTACTTTGCGACCTCAACCCAAAGATGTTGAATATTGTAATGTAGGAACTAATGAAAATCCCAAAATGGTAAAAATATCAAAATATCTTCTGGCACAAATAAAAAGTAATTATGTTGAGTTACTTAAACAGTATAAAGATGTTTTTTCATGGTCTTATGATTATTTAAAAACTTATGATACTTATGTTATTGAACAGAAGATTTCCTTAAAGCATAGTATTAATCCTTTCAAGCAGAAGCTTAGACAGATAAACCCAATTCTTCTGCCAGTAATAGAAAAGGAGGTTAAAAATCTCTTCAATGAAAAAATCATTGTTCCCCTTAGATACTCTGAATGGGTGGCCAATTTGGTCCCTGTTAGAAAGAAGAACGGTGAAATAAGATTCTGCGTTGATTTTAGGAACTTAAATCGGTGTTCTCTTAAAGATAACTACCCCCTCCCCAAAATGGATCATGTTTTAGAGAAGGTAGTAGGGGTTAACATAATTTCTATGATTGATGGTTTCTCAGGATATAATCAGATTGATGTTCATGAAGATGATAGAGAAGATACTGCATTTACTACTCCATGGGGAACTTTCATGTATGATAAAATGTCTTTTGGTTTAATGAATGAAGGAGTTACTTTACAGAGAGCTATGGATATCGCATTCATCAGTGAGAGAGATAAATTTGTTGTTATTTATATAGACAATCTCACAGTTTTTTCCAATTCTGATGTAGAACATTTGGTGCACTTTAGAAAATTTTTTGAAAAATGCAGGAAATTTGGTTTGTCTCTTAATTTCAAAAAATCACACTTTGCCATGTAAGAAGGTAAACTTTTAGGTCATATAGTTTCAAAATATGAAATTAAGGTTGATCCTAAACGAGTTGAGGCTATTGACCTAATTAATATTCCTAGAAATAGGAAAGAGATTCAATCGTTTTTTGGAAATATCAATTTTTTGAGGAGATTTATTCCTAACTTCGCTGAAATAATCAAATTTATTATAGATATGCTAAAAAAGGACATCGAAGTGAAATGGACTACATAAGCGAAATAATCTTTCGAGCGTGTTAAGAAACCTATAGGAGAAGCACCAGTATTGGTAAGTCCAGACTATACAAAATAATTCTTAATCTTCTCTTTTTCTTCTGAACATGTTGTGGGAATGGTGCTCCTTCAAAAGAATGAAGAAGGATTCAAACAACCAATATCCTTTTTCAGAAAAAGCCTCAGAGATGCAGAGCTAAGATATGACATTCTTGAAAAACAAGCTTATGCGATGGTGAAGGATCTCAAGGATTTCTGAACATATGTCTTGGATTCCAAAATAATTTCTTATGTACCAAAAAATGCAATTAAAGATATCTTGATTCAGCCAGAAAGTGATGGAAGAAGAGGTAGATGGTTGGCTCAAATTCAAGAGTTTGATTTAGAAGTGAAACCAACTAAACTAGTGAAAGTTCAAGGTCTCGCAAGGTTGTTAGCCGAATCAAATTTTAGATCCCTTGGAATAAATAACTTCGAATCACATGATTCTCTTCTAGATATAGAAGAAATTTATGATCAAGAACCTATAATTCAGATTGAAGATAAGTTATCTTCATCTTCTTGGTATAGTGATATTGTTACATACCTCCTTACTCTTCAATGCCCAAATGACATGACTCCTTCTAAAGAAAGAACTTTAAAGATACATGCAATTAAGTATTGCATTATAGATGGAAAGCTATACTGGAAAGACCCCTTGGGTTTCATGTTATGTTGCCTGATAGAATCTGAAACAAAATGTGTCATTGATGAATTTCAAGAAGGAGTATGTGGAAGACATCATGGTTGGAGAGAAACAACAAACAAAATTTTAAGGGTGGGATATTATTGGACAAAATAATTTACTGATGAAAATGCAAGGGTTTGAGCTTGCAATTCATGCCAATTGTTTGTTGGTAAGAAAAATCTTCCTTCCTTACCTTTAATTCCAATAAAAGTTGAAGCTCCTTTCAAACAATGGGGCCTAGACTTCATTGGAGAAATTCATGCACAATCAAGTGATCAACATAGATGGATTCTAACTGCTACTGATTATTTTATGAAATGGGTTAAATCCATTCCAACTCGGAATGCTACAGATTCGGTAGTGATAAACTTTTTGGAAGAAAACATCCTAGTAAGATTTGGTTGTCCTAGGAAAATAGTTATTGATAATGCTAAGGATTTTAAATATATGGCAATGATCAAATTATGTCATAAGTACAATATTATTTTAGGTCATTATACAACTTATTATCCTCGGGGAAATGGGTTGGATAAATCATCTAACAAAATTTTGATGACTATAATCAAGAACGTTTTGACAGAAAATAAAAAAGCTTGGCATATACATTTAAAATACGCCTTATGGGAAAACCAAATTGGCACCAAGAAATCTATAGGTTTGTCTCCTTTCCAATTAGTTTATGGTACCGATGTTATCCTTCCTATTAATCGTGTTCTTCCTGTGATGAAACTCTGGTAGGATGTGAATGAAGAACTGAATGATGTTATGAGAAGAATAAATCAAATCATCTAAGTTCAACAAAATAGAGTAGAAGTGGATGATAAGCTTAAAAAATACCAGGATAATATGAAAGCCCTTTTTGATAAAAAATAAGCTTAAAAAATACCAGGATAATATGAAAGCCCTTTTTGATAAAAAAAGATAAAGATAGGGAGTTTCTTCCTAACAATTTAGTTTTAAAATGGGAAGATAGAAAGGAATATGTAGGTAAACATGGCAAATTTGATCATCTATGGTTCAGACCTTTCAAAATTGCAGCTACTAAGGGAAAAAACTCATTCTCACTGAAAAATCTTAATGGAGATATTCTCGAGGCCCCTATCAATGGGCGTTATTTGAAACATTTCATGCATTATTCACATCTTAGATTTCCATTGTATATATCGGATTGGATTGACATTGGCATTTTAATTTTCAAATTTTTCTTTTCTTTTTGTAAATTACTCGATTCATTTGATCATATGTTGTAAATATTTTCAATAAATTTATGATTGCTTGACATCATTAAAATGAAAAATAAAAACATCTGTATCGCATATCATCTCTATTCTACATGATTATCTGATATTTTGAATTTCATTTCTTTTGCAGAATAGATCTTGTTGAACAGGAGATAAGGCTGAATAAAAACTCGACACTCCTTTTTCAAGCATTTGATTTATCTAAAAACATGTGATAAATTAATAATCTACCTTACTAAAATGTAATGTCCCCACTTTGGGACATCATCACAGGGCAAAGATTTATGATGACCAGAGTAGCCAGATGGGTGCTAGAGTGAGTACA